>JAYKAV010001599.1:963193-1035245 GCA_035582835.1 Phoebastria nigripes
TTTTTTTTTTTTTTTGTAAACAGTTCTTCTGGGTTTATTTGTTAAGAGGTGAGCCATCATGGTGCTTCTCTATAGATACCTGACATTTCCATTTTGTCTTTAGAGGTCCATTTTGGCTCCAGTTCCAGGTTATGTCATTCTATTATACATCATCAGAGGCAGGTGTTCAGCTTTAAATATTGACAGATTTTCTCAGTAGGAACATGTTGAAGCTTCTAACTCTGCTAAACATACTCATTTGACTGTTACAATCCAAAAACTGTAAAAATGGTGGAATGGAAAGATACAAACAGTATTATTGACACTGTATTGTCAAATGTTTGCACTGAGACCCCATGTACCATAGATTTTATTTTTAAAAAATCATATTTATATCCATTTACATAAGACTTACACATTTTAAAAGAAATACATACACAGTAAATACGTAAATGTCTAGTATTTTACAACAAAACAAATGGAACAATGTAAAAATGAGTGGCTTCATTTGATAAAAGCTTTGGATGTGCACTACTGCCAAATTTCTGATGACAGAGATGCTGAGAGGAAAGGGGGAGGTTGTTTTGTTTTTCTTTTTTTTTTTTAATAGTAATTTAGGTATTTTTTTACTCTTATTTTAAACTAACCAATACATGAAAGGAACATTATATCTGTTTGTCTGATATACCTTATGTGTTCTCTTCCCTATTACCCTGTCCTTGCAGAGAGTTTTAATGCTCTTTTTCCTAAGTAGTGGTAGTGCACTTCAGGTAAAGTAGAAGAAAGAGATGACATCTAAGGGAAAAAATAAACAAACGTTAATTAGCGAGGCTCTTTGATTCTATTTTGGTCTAGGATGCAATGACACCAGAAGATATTACAGCACTAAGTAAGCTATTGCATGGTTTACTAAAACATGAGTTTTGAGTATCTGAGGGAGACACGCATTTGTTGTTTTAGATCTGCAACATAAATCTATTAATAATGCATTTTAATCTTTACTAATGCATACTGATTCTTGTCCTAGATTGAAACAACCTGCTTATGCTCATTTTACAGTTGTTTTCTTGATGCTTTGGTTCAGCACTGGGGTTAGTTTCCTGCATCTGTAGACTTTCGCCTGTTTGGCAGAAAGCTGAACACACATTTTAAGTGCATAGACCTTGTTGATACACTCTCTGATTCTCCTTGTTCACTGCAGCTTGATAGCATTTACCTTTTTCCACCCTTACAATTTCTTTGCTATGGACTAGCTGTTTCCAAATTATTATTCGTGTCTTTTTGGAACTCTTCTTCTCCATCTGTCTTTACAAGTCCTCTTTGGAACCCTTCATTGATAAAGTACATAGTTGATTTTACCAAATCCCCTTTGACATTTCATTAGAAGAAAAATGAAACTAGTATGTTCTATTGCCCCAGCCTGTGGCAACGAAACTGTCCTGGCTGAGCCTTCTGACTTGATGGTGACAAGTATTTCCTAAGAGAAAAGTGTTGGAAAAGCTTAGACAGCGTGACCGCCAAATCCACTGGCTGTGTAATGGCATTGCAGATGCTCAGCTGGGCAGCATGCAGCCACCACAGCAGAGAGCTTGACCCATCCCGTGTGCTCTGTGGTAAACTTCTTTGCAACATTAAATGGCGAGACACCAGCAGTCTTAAATGTTCTTAAATTTCTGATCTTGAGAGTGCATTCAAACTGGGCTGCACAGAGTATGCTCATGTAACTGTTCTGAGAGTATCAGTTCATGGTTTCTGGCAGCTTGTCATGGTGGTTTCAACAAATGCTTTAAAAAAAATACCTGAAATGCAACTTGAAAGCATATGAATTGAACCCAGCTGTTGTGAAGAAACACCCTAAGACACTGTAAGGTTGTACCTAATTGGCATTGTTGGCATAAACTATTTTGGAATACAAGGCTTTGACATTCTCTGTAAGAAAGGTGAGTAGCAGAATGCAAGAATCTGCAGCCTGCTGTGATCACAGGCCATCTCAATTGTTCCACATGCAACCTGTTTGCAGCTCTCTTTTCAGTCAGCTCTTCATATGCATATTCCCCTTCAGTATTAAAAAAATTCTCTTACATTGCTGTTGTATGATAGCTCATCCAGCTATCCATCCCCTCTGCTTCTTAGTTAGAATCAGTCCCTGATTCTATGCATGCAGATAGTTTAGTCACCAGAGTAACACAGCTACTGATGTAATTCTAGGCAAGGTGTTACAAGCCTGGGTCTCAGTCTGACCTGGATCTGGAAAATTTCAGGAGGCATGGTGTAATGAATAATCTTCCCTTTTGTCCAAGTATCAATCAATTCCTTCCATGAAGAAACTGTTACTCAGGAACTGTGATCACAAAATTCTGAAAACTCTTCTGTTGCCCTTCAACCAACTTTGCATCCCCCATATGAGCAGGTTTTGTTTATGCGTTCATCCTTGAGATTCAGGTAATTTGTTTAAGTTTTCAAGTTTGATATAATAATGAAGGAAATCTTTTCCCTGCATATTTTTTATATAATTTACTGAAATCCAAAATTATTTTAACTTGCTCTTTAGTTTCTAACCTGCATGACATTTTGAAATTGCACTTATGAACAGTGCATATACTAAAGTTCTAGTTCACACCATCTTGTTGCTTCTCTAAAAGGACTACATGGTAAGTGAAAAGAAATAGTAGTATATTTGTGTCAGTCATTCTCATATATTAGCCTTTACAATTTAGATGTAAATTTGACATTCTTATAGAGCTCTCAAGCATTTAAGATTAGAATGTAATTGGCAGAATAGTGGACAAGCAGCAAGTACCAATGTGATACATATCACTGATACTTGCAACACTACTAATACTCCTACAAAAATGGAAATTAACTTGTATAGCTTGTATAACTTTGTATAAACATCTTTTTGCTCAAAATACATAACTCCCATACACATATAGTGCCAGCAAAGTTTGCTACTTTACTTCTGTTTGTGGATTGCTACTTTTTAGACAGTTTTTGAATACACTGGGAATAATCAGTTTGGATAATCTTAAGTTAATTTTTGTTAACATACCAATTTTCAATTTCTGCCCTTGTTGCACTCTTCAAACCTATTGGAAAATATCACCTCATGTGCCTGGCCCATTACTGTTGACCTAATAGATAGCTTGGTGTTTGAACTTACTTTTTTGATCATACTTTATTGCTTTCAACATTGCAATTCTGAAGCATATAGGAGAAAAGATACGCATCTCTGCTGTCCGTTCTACCCCCACTGAACCTAGTGAGAGTACTGTTATTGATTTTACTGACATAACACCAAGCTCTAATTTATACATACATACACATAAAAAGATTTATATAGTTTACATGCTTCATCATCATCTTTGTACGACCAGCTGCTAAACGTACCTATTTTAGAAAAAAAAATCTCCTGTGCTTATTTTTCAGTGGTGGCATGAAAAGTTCCCTTTTCTACTAGATGAGGATTTTATACTCTTGCAGCCTCCTGAGGATCTATGAAGTAAGGCTTATGACATCAGTAGGATCTTTAGCAATCTACATTTACAAGTGGTAACATTTGCTGTTCCTAAGCACTTTTTGAACATGTCCAGAATTAGTAGAATCTCGATGGCCCCAGCCTCTCCCAGTCTTGGGAATCTAAAAAAAGGACTTTGTTGCAGATTCTGGCATGTCTCGCCTACAGTATGTAACAGCCACTGAAGCATGTTTAATGCCTGGTGAGGTTTTGGTGCTATTCAAATATTCTTTCCAGCTCCCCTACAATCCCCTGGGTAACTAAATGGAAAACTGTTTTACTGAGAAAATATTAGCATGAAATGGTGCCATATTGATGAAAGCGCTCATCATGTTAGTATTTTTTGCAAAACTTGTGATGTAGCAGAAAACAGTGTATTTCCACAGAACTCTGGAAGAGTGAACCTGTGAGATTCATAGCCATGTTCAAAACATAAGTGGTGAGAAATGCAACATGAATTCCAGTACTAGATTTGATCCAAAATTGCATCCAGCTCAGAATATCCTTCCTTTGCCACTGGTCAATTCTGAATGATTTGAGAAGTGTAAGAATCTCTGTAATAGATAACTTTGGAAGATTTTTCTGCATAGGGGAAGTGTTGTTCTAGCTTTATGCAGCTACCTGATATTCTAGATTGAGCCATATCTCTCATTCAAAAAAAAAAAAAAAAAGTAAATCTCTTCTGCTTTACTAGCTTTTTTTTTTCTCTCTCCCTAGCTCCTGGTAGAACTACTTCAAGTTCTCATAAAGTAAATTCACTCCCTGTGCCTACTGCTGTCTCTCTAATTCTAGCTTTAAGTTTGAGAGCGTACAAAATTATATGGGTGGTGAGCTATCATCTGAATGGAGTTGTCTGAAAACTTTTGTCTTATCTGCTAAAGTGGTTTCAGCAGAAAGAACCTGCTGTTTGAGATGGGAAAAAGAATAGCGTAGCATCTCCTGGACTGAGCTTGARACTGTTGTCATGACCAAATGACCACCCTAGTGAGTCTGAGTTAGGTCCTCTGCTCCATGCTGGCTCTTGCTTGAGTAATGCCAAGGAATATTGGGTGTAGTGTACAGTTATAAAGAGCTTTTATGATGGCCCCTTATGAATACTCACAACAATTCAGTGCTGGCTTCTTTGCTAGGCCTTGTCAGCATGAGTATGTGCGAACTGTTGAGCTGTCTAACCTCTGCAGTCGTGATGAAGCAACTGCAAATTGCAAAAAAAAAAGAAACAAACCAGAACCTCTTTAGAATCACGAAGAAAATAAATCAGTCTGTTTCCCACTGAAAGGGTGGCTATTAAATTGCTCTGTGGCTTTCTATGACATGATCTGGTCTAGTCCAGAACTCAGAGTTTCTTCATGTATGGTGTACTATTGAAATCTGTGTTAAGTGAATGCAGTTTAAAACTCAATTTTGTCTTTATTTGTTGGAAATCCTAATACTGTGTCTATCATGCTGTTTAAATACTATAGCAGTCTTAGCACTGGGAGATAGGAAGCCAAATCCTGGATGAAGATGTAGGTCTTTAAGTCTACTTAGTTCAGTACCCAGCTCAATAATAAACTGTCTGGAAGACCTCAAGTAAATCACTACATCTCCCTTGTGCCTTAGTTCCCCATCTGTAAAATGGAAATAATATCTTCTACATCATAGCTTCGCTAGAAGATGAAATCCATGAAAGTTTGTAAGGTTCTTAGCTACCACAGTAATGTGGGCCATGAAAATGCCTAGGGAGCTAGTACCTTTATTTGTACATGGAATTTGCCTTGGAATGGAGTCTTGTCTTACAGCTTCATCATTGCCAAAAAGTGCAGGATTAAAAGCAAAGCATGCACATGAGCAGTGGAGTCAATGGAATTCAGTTGATGCAATCAGTAAATTATTCCATCTGTAACTGCAACTATAAAGTATTGTTTTTAAAGGTGAGAAACTTTAATGGAATTTAGATGGCTTTAATGGAATTTAAATGGCAATATTGTCATACCAAGTTCATTCAAGAGTTACAGAATGTAATCACTACAAGCAGTGTATTAAATTACTTTGAGACAAGTCTATTCATAGACCTAAATTCTCTCATGAGGAAATAAACAGCAGTATTGAAATGGGCCAATCCGTGTACTGGTACTTCTCAGAACTTCAGGCACRTATACATGGCTTTATCATCCATATACCTGAAGGCATAGCTGCAATGGCATTTGTTCCTTCTCCCTGCCCTCTTTTACAATGATTTTTAAATTTTACTTTTTTTTTATTTATGATCTGCTTGTTACTTTTCCAATCATTGCTGAGTTAGTGCATCTTTTGGAAATTAAAAGATTTCCAGAGAAAATTAAGACTGGTATACAGTAATTCAGTTAGTACCTGAAATTCAGTATTTGCTAACTACGCTACCTGTCTGTTATTAATTGTTAGCAACTTGAGTTATTTGATGGTCAAGGCTAAGCTAGTTAGTTTGAAAGTCAAATAGGAAAATAAAGGTGATAGCCCTTTCTAAGTTTATTCTCTAAAATACACTCCACCTGCTAGAGAGGCCAATGAGCTGAAAAATTTGCTTAGATATTATATGCAATCTTAGCTGAAAGTCAGTAAATTAATTCCTCTCTTTCTGAATATTTCCTTTACAGATCTAGGATGGCTAGGTTGCCTTTTTTTTTTTTTTTTTTTTTTTTTTTCCAAATAAACACTGACAGTCTGAAGCAAACCTGAAAAAATCAATAGTATGCCAAGTCAGTGCTTTTCCATTGCCTAATTCAACTCTCCCAGACTCTGTTCATCCTAGTTACGTGAACGCAGCTGCTCTGGTGCAAGACAGACATGCACTAAAAGTCAATTTAGCATGCTAGAATAAGGCTCTTGCTTTTCAACAGTAAGTGCAGAAATGACTGCATACCATCAGTCGCCATCTTCCGCGACTGCCCTGATGTTGTGGTTAATCTGAACCCAGCTGGTAGCGTTTCTGAGGAGCCCGGCATCATGCTGATCCCGTGAACCTCACGTGGAGGAAACTGTCGTCGCCAGGAGGGGCCACGTCTGAAGTTCTTGTCGTCGCTCTGTCAACACACAGAGTTGGATTTGATAAAGCAAAATGAAATTTTTTGATTAATTATCCTGCTGTCTGCTGCCTCTCCCACTGTCAAACGTATTCCACAACAACTACCCTGCTGTGTTGCATTGCATCCAGTAACTGCAATGCATTTGAGACACTCTTGTAAAAGTAAATGCTTTAGAAATATTAAATGCTAGGGTGGAAAACTTTTCTTAAATCTCTGGCTTGATATAGTAGAGGGTTTTAGTATCAGACTTCTTAAAAGTCAGATCTCTTCCAAATACAGTGACAGAAAGCGCAGTGGTTTGTTACTGCATTAGGAGGCTTACGTAAAGTGCTAATAAAGAATTAAACACTCATGTGCATGCACAGAATTCATAGGCATCTCACATTTTCAGCAAGTCCTTAAAAGTTTTATTGTTCCTCATGAGCAGAAGTCCAAGACTTGAACATTTTTGCACTGGACTCATACCTTCAGATGAATATTTTCCATAGGTGGATTTGAAATTCCCCATCCTAGAGAACTGCCCCAAATCCCACTTCATTACATATTGATGAACTTTGAAGAATGAAACCCTCCCCCCACCCCCCAAATCCACTTTTTTTCTTTCTTCTTTATTTTTAAAGAAAGGATGTAAGTGTCCTAAAGAATAGGTTGTACAGGCATTCCCCCTGCCACCTCTTGCTCTGGCCAGTGAAACTTCCACTCCGTTCTGCATGTTTCCTCTATGGAAAATGTTCATCTTAAGGTAAGAGTGCAGTGCCAAATTTAGCATCTGAGATGATATGAATATGTAGCCATACTGAGGTTGCTTTAAAAACCTTGACTGACATTTCCTAATTTTTTCTTAAAGCTGTAACTGACTCTTTTTAACAATGTGCGAATTAACATGTCTTCATGCATTCAATTTAATTTTTATATTCTACTGTGATATTTTACAAATACTGAAAATAAAATTAATTACTTCCTCAAGTCGTCTTTCAGTTCCTAGTGCTAAAAGGTTGTTGTATTCTCTCTCAAGGATCTGCCGTGCCTAGAGATACCAAAGTAAAAAATTAAAATGGTTGAAGAGGAATAAAAGGCAATAATGGGTACAGATTAAGCACGAACAAACTTGCCTGGGTATTTTGTGTTGGAATCTGTAATAATAAAGCTAAACTGCTGTAATCAAAGTTTTCATCCAGTGCTATAAGTGAACCATGTACACCACTTTCTAGAATATTATTTGCATATTCTCGGAGGCCAATAGCTTGTATCCAGCGTATGACTCGATCATTGCTCCATACCAGCACATCTGTAAGGACATAACACCGGTTCAGTCTCCTGATACCCGATAACTTCCGAACTACACAGGTTGTGCATGCACTGTGGACGTCATACTGCTCTATTTCTTAAATGAGGAATGCCAGCAAACTATTCATACAGCTTTAATGGCTTCAATATTTCCTATTCAAAAACCCAAGGTGTAGGAGCAACTGTGTGATTTTAGCTACCTTCAAGTTAAATGTTTATTCTAAATAATGTTTCCAAAGGAGAAAGGTGCCTCCAGAGGGCATCTCCAGAATGCAATTCCTCCCACCTCCTATAGATACCCTTTTCAATTCTTAGGCAAGATTTTACAGTTTAACAGTGCAAGGGCACAGGAGAAATATCCGTTCCTCAAGGCTTCACTGGAGAGTTTCGTATTAAACACTTTGAGAGTCGGGTCAGCACCTACCACTTTATAACATGCCATAAAGCAAATGATGAGTTCACAATTTTAGAGACTAAAATTATTTTTAGTTCAGAAAGCTGGTTGAGCTGTTAAGGTCCATGCCAATTATAAAGCTAAGGCAACAAAATGAGCTAGGAAACCATTTTTGAGGATTTGGCTATTATAAAAATAGTATCCTACCCTGCCCATAAGATTAAAAGAAAGTTACTTATACTGACCTTTACACTTGTGAGTGGGAAATGTAATACTGAGTTTTGTGTTACTAAGTGATGAGGCTTTTTCCTGAACCCTTAGAAGTCCAGCAAATGTAGCTGTTCTGGGAGCAGGCATTCTCCATCGCCTGACCAAGAGCATCCCAGACTTTGGGGTCAGGATTGGCTGAAACACAGCATGGCAGCCAGGGATCACCGAGACCAAATCCCACCTGGGACCATGTCTGACTGACTGATGCATGACAGGGTGAAGGTTGGGTGAAAGAGGCTATGGGTTATTACCCTGGTCCTAGCRGTGACTAGCATTGAAGCAACACCAGAATTTGAGACCAATATCCAATTCCCTCACGTCAGTATCCAGCTATACCCAGTCAGGCTGACTGACACTGATGCCTCCACATCCAAGTCAAAGTCTTTGCATCAGTGCATGCCATCATCTGCCTTGAGCAAATGCATGCTTTCACTGAAGCCATTCCTCCTTCTAATTCCCTTGGGTTTTTTTAGCTCTTCCTATCAGCATTGTGCTCGAGAAGCGTTAACTGCTGTATTTGCTAGAGCTGGAAATGCTTAAAGGAATCAAAGGATTCACTTCTGATAATGGAAAAAAACCAACCCCCCAATAGTTATATATAAAAGGAACCATGCAGTGAGCCTGCAACTGCTCTAGAGAGCTTTACACAGAAAAATACTTTTAAATCAGCTGTTAAATCTTCTAATAAGGCCAGTTCTGTTAGGAATTATTCTTATATACCACTCAACTGCCTCAGTGGCCACCCCTCCAAGCAACATTTTCTGTGATACACATTTTGAAGAAAGAAATCAAAGGCAAAGGTTTTCAAAAGCAGGAGCAGCGTGTTAGGGGCCTGAGTGCCCCCATTTCCCAGTGTTGCCCCCAGCATGTCCCACTGGCTATTTGGCCTTCTGCTTCTGAGACTGAAAGAGGCTAGGATAAGATCTGTCCCCAAAATCCAATTTAGCAAAATATATGTATCAAACTGCCATTTAGAATTGCAGCCCCAATTTAGCAAAGTACTTAACTGTGCCTAATTTAAGGAGATATTTTGTGTTCTGAAGACAGATGGACTTACGTTAGTTTTACTTAAAGCACATGCTTAAATGCTTTGCTAAAATGGCATGACAAGGGGTTAATAGTGTCAAGCTTCAAAAGAAGAAACATTCCCAGTATTCATTCCCACGAACTATCACCTTTTATTTCATGCTGACTCATTTCTCTTCGCTTTTCCAGTTCTTTTCTATCATAATTCAACCTCTTTAAACACATGATTCCATATTGCAAGCTTGTTCTGTTATTTAAAAAGAAACATTTACAGAGTTAATAAAGATAATTTTGAAGATGGGAACATATGTAGGATGTATTTTCTGCATTTCACATGAGGTGTTTCATGGTGCCCATGTAGCAAATCTTGAGGACAGAGGGGAGAGCAAAACCATTAAAAAAACTCCACAGATTCAAAAATGAAATGGACAAAACCAAAATGAGTATGTTTGAATAAATGTTCTAGCATAAGAAACCGAAAACATTAAAAATTGTGTTCAGAAAAGGTCAGCCCTTGCAAGCCGTGAAATGTTTTGTCAAATCAAGCCTCAAAAAAGTGACAAATCAGACAGTACGTTAAAAAAAGTCCACTTCTTGTCACATAAACATCATTCTCCCTAAAGTCTAAATGCCTTTATTTCCATATTTCCAATTTAGCTTCCTGGCTATATCCCTAGATAACCTGCACAACTGTCAATTTTCTTGTACTGTTAACAGCTTTTATGTGCTACACACAATAGCTTTTCATTATTATGAGACCTCAGGGCTTCAAATCTTAAGTCTACCATTTTCTGATACTTTAAACCACTTAATAAATTATTACTGTTTCTGTATTGTCAAGGCTTTATTATATATATTAATGGTTCCCCGCTCATTATGAAATTTATCTGTACCAATATCTTAGTTTTGAGAGACATAATTGCAAAGTGGTTGCTATCACTAAAGGAATCTCTCTCAATTCAGATTTCTGACACTTAGCACTCACTTTTCTGTGTGGTTTTCCAAGCCACAACAACAGCAAGTAAGTGTTTTTATTCTGTGCAGCACTGAGCACTACGTCAGACACATGAAAGTCTTTATACATGTAGTCTTCATGCAAACATACCGATGAAAGCTATCCACCATTTTTAAGTGCACACGCAGATCCTTCTTTGTCAGATGATCTAACATCCTCGCATCTACCAGGCATTCCATAAAATAACTTCGGTACTGAGGTAAACCCAGACTGGGGAGCCATTCGTTACCTATCCATTCGTGGTTCATATCACCATAAGCCAGGGTCTACAGGGGAAAAAAAGGGGGAAGGGGAATAAATTCTTGAGTTTGTTCAAGGTTGCACCACAGACTGAAGACAGAATATCTATCATCTGCTATGCTCGTTTCTAGTGAGACTTCCCAGCTTAGAAATCCTGTCTAAAAAAAAATTCCATTTTTACATCGTTTTGACATTGGAGGTGGAAGCCACTGTGAGATATTTGTTACTGATAGCAGTTTTGCCTGTTGTGTCTTGTTTTCTATCTTTGTAAATTTTAAGCAATGTTTTTGTAATAAGAAATCACCGTTTCAATTTTGAGTTTTAAATGCAAGCAGACTTATTACCCAATCAAAATGTGTTTGTTTCATAATCTTATTTGCTTTCAATTGACCTTCTAGAATATTTATGTTAGGCAAATCCTACACTGAACTTGGTAATACAAACATGGCCCCAGGGATCAACTGACATTTGTGTCACTGTTTAGTGGGGGCTAGGATTTCCTAAATAGGATCTAATGACACTTCATGGTTACACACCTGTAGTCCTTTGAAACTAAAAGTTAATTTCAGTTGTTTGTCAGCCGAGCTTACGTTCACCATCAGTCAGAGCAGGTGACCAAATACATTCTATTAATGAGATATTTTCAGCTGTGAATAGCTTCAACCTAAGTGCATCATATGCGGAGCTCAGTAAATTGATTCTTTAAGACAGGAGCAAACCAGATTCCTCCCAGAAGCTAGCATTCAGGCATTAAGCTACTTCATTGTTCAGCTGAAATTTCAATAGGGTGAGGAAGAAAGTATATGAAAAAAACACATGCATGTTGAGCTATTTCTATATGGGTTGCACAATTAAGATGCAAAATAGATAGATTTTACATCTCACTTTGTCAATTATTTTGGTACTACTAAAACTTAAAAGAAAAGAGAACTCATAAATTGCAAGATTAACACCTCCTCAATAGGATCATGCTCAGCTTTGAGAATCACTTTCAAGCCTAACTATCATTTTGGTTTTGTTTTTAACGTCTCCTGTCATTATAGACAAAAGGATAACACAGTGYGAGCTGGATATATTTTCTGTGGGGGAAAATATAGTCCCCTCATCTCTCATTCTTGTGAGATTTTGAAGAGAAAAGGAATGCCGTAAGTAAAGACAGTAAGATTGTGTAAGAGTGCGCATATAGCAGAGAGAGAGAAAGAAGTTGAAAAACGTAAGTAATTGATAGTCTAACTAAAGTGAAAAATTTTGTTCCTAATTATGCAAGACTATTTGTAGACTGATACTTGGGTGTGATTTATACAATTGTTCTAAAAAAAAAATCTGGTGTAATTTTAGAAATATTAGATCTCAAATTCTTGGCATATTTTATTAACCTATCCTCAAAAATAAGGAAAATATTTTTTCTAGATTTAGCTGGGAGGTAGAAGATGTCTCTGGAATGTAGCCATTTCTTTTAAGAAAAATATTTACAGCATACGTACCTCTGTGCTTTTCCTAGCAAACCTGTCCAGAGAATATTTTCTTTGTATTAGAAGAACTCTTAAAATGTGTAAATCATAATTCAATCATTGAGATACTGTCACAATACTATACTCCTCTATGGATATTGATACACCGTTAATTACATTATTATTAGCTTTCAGTTCAAAAAAATAATGTGAAAGGGTCATACCTGAGCCCAGCTGCCTTCTTCAGACTCCTTCTGTGTTATCAGCAGGAAGCAATTAGTAAAGTAGGTAAAAAGACAATAAAAATGAGTTATAAGGGATGTGGTTTTCATGTGTATGTTATCTTAGTACAAATGAAAACATACGTGTAAAACGTGCCGATAAAATCACTCCAGTCAGTGGCAATGCCCTGGGCTAAACTACCTTAAAAATTACAAGACCAAAACCACAAAATCTTAGTAGGGCAAATCTAGCTAAGTTTTCAAGACATGAAATCATTATAGCTTGGTGAAACTTTACAGCATTGTCTTGAACACTTTTTGTGTTCACAATGAAAACACAACCATTTACTTACAAAATTGGGCATTAGAGATTCCGTTTTTTGTTTCTAGTTAGATTTGGCAACATTCACAATAAAAAGCTGTCTTCTTGTGACTGTATTGTAAAGGAGCTTTTTATATAACATTTTTTATGGCAAAACTGTATTTTTCTGGCTGGCCAAACAGGATCAACTCTACTTCTGGTCAGTTGAGTGTTTTATATTTGTATTTATCTTTACCAACAATAATAAAATTGAAAATGAGTTCAGTTGTGAAACAAAAATATTGATGAGAATCTGCTTCATGAATGTTCATGAGAAAACTTAAAATAGTATAGCAAGCATAAATTTCTAAGCAATAAGTCTTTATTGCATCAAAATTTAGCTTCAATACCTCCCCCACCATTTATGGATTGGGCTGACTATAAAGTTTTCCAAACTGAAGATAGGTTTTTCAGACATCTCACTGTAGGATTGTATCATATTTTACAAGCACTGTTATGGAGTTGTTATGACATAATGCTAAAAACAATGCCTAAAATAACGTATGTTCCAAGTGAAAGAAAAAAGCCAGAACTATTGAATAAAATCTATTAATATTTATTTATGTCCCCCCAAAGCAGGGAGAGGTTTGACAAAAATCAATAAATAAATGACACACTCCATGCACCCTAAATCAAAGAGCATGAATACACAGGTATGGACATGAAAGACTCAGCATTAATGAAAACACTGAGTTGTGTAATGCACCGTTCTCAAGCCTTTTCTTATTTCTTTCTATTTCAGCAGATATAAAACTATGTTTAGAAGAGGTACTAGGGAGTAGAGCACAGGGGAAATGTTGCACCTGTAACCATGACTATTTCATTTCACTAAATGAGGTTTCACACTGGCAGTGAAATTATTATGTACTGTAAAACTCCAATACTGGTTTTAGGTTCACACAATTTTTGTGATGGCAATACAGTTTGTAATTTCTTTTGCTGAGAAATGATGTAACTGTTCTTTAAACTCAATTTCACTACTCCCTGTGACTTTCTAATGGCATGCTTGGGAAGCATCCTGCAGAAGATATGGCATCTGCGTTAAAGCAGATACATCCTAGTTCTCTTTCGAGCACTGAAACCATTTTAAATGGAAGTGGAAAGACTAACCGTTTTAGCTGGAGCAGCAAGATTTTCCATTTCTTCATGGGTCACCCAAACATTGCCTGAGGGCTATGGACAAGGCCCGCAGGGAGGCAGGTGGGATCCACAATAGGTAAGCAGTGGTAAAGAAGAAAGGCAGCACCACTGTAAGTTAACAGCGTATAGCATCACCATCAGCACAACCACGTTCTTGCCTCTACCGAGCTGCAACTAGAGACAACTTTAGACAGCTTGTTTTGTATCTTTCGTTAGAGGATTCTGAACAGACGTGATGGAGTATTTCAACTAGAACTGATGGATGAAATCTGGCAGAGCACCGTCACAAAGGAAAGAATAATAATTAAAGCTGCATTTCACACACAAGTGGCAAATACAACCTTTAGCTCATAGCTCTGTCTGGAGGTAAGCTTCAGTTCTCAAAGATTTTCCAGCCTAAATATTCTGCATACATCACACGCTCATATTGTAATCTATATAATTATTACTTCCCCCACATTTCTGTAAATAAAAAATGTCAAGAAAATTCACTTGTAAAACTATTTTTCCTCATCCTATTGTTTTCCGTCAGATTACTACTAGGACAACGAGATGAGGCAGGGAGGGGGTGTGGAAGTCTGCTGTGCACATAAGGTGAAATGTGCTGTGTTTTCTTGAGAGCTGAAGTAAATTAACTCCTTTCCTGAGAAAGAGGGGAGGCAGAAAGACTTGGGACTCAGAAATGCACGTGCCAGGGCAGGGCAGGGCAGCTTTGTGCTGCCAATTACTCAGGAAGAATTAAAAAAACAAGGCAAAATTATTCCCAATGTTTCTAGCTTGAATGTACTGTTTTCTCATTTCATAAGTGTCAATGTGCTTATGCTTTGAAATATGCTCTTATGCTCTTAAAATCAAAATGAATTTTGTTTAGTAATTCAACATCATGTTGAGTCAATACTGCTTTACTTAGGCGAAATCCATTATGATTCATAGTATTACCATGGTTATGACATATACAACCATTTTGAGGGGAGAAAATATCAGATGCGGAACTGTAATATTTAAAGAACCCTAGCAATGTGAAGATAAAAGGCCAGTCAATAAAAACATTAGAGTCCTATTGCCCAGTTCCTCATATAACTCAGTGGTTCTGGTACCCCTCAAAGGTATCTCAGTTCCCATTTCCACCAAAAGATTCTCCGTGAATTCCTTGAAGATGAGAGATTACAAAATACAATTATTATTATTAACATCATTCTTATTGTTATCTTAGCATTAGAAGTCTGGGCTGCACTACTTCAGTAGTAGTCTTTGTCCTTCACTTCTGTGCCATGTTTCCCATCTGATCTGATTTTTTTTTTGTTCTTTTTTTTTTTTTTTTTTTTTTGTTACAGCCTCTGTTGCCTCTTTCATAACCATCACCACCAGCCTCTCAGCTTGAAACTCCCCTTTCCTTATCTTGATTCTTTTTCTTCTCATCAGTTTGGCCTGTTTTTCTTCATTTTCCACTAAAAGGTGCTTTTTATCTATAGCACATACATTCTTACTCTCCCCTAATTTAACTTCTTGCTCTTTTTGATATATTCCCCTTTCCTTTCAGACCTGTATCTCTGTGTTTCTTCTTTACTTGCTTCCTTCCCATCTGCTGCCGCTCTCCCCCTTCTCTCCCTTCCTCACCGAACGGACATGCTCCACTTCTCCCCTCCAGACTCTCCCTTCATACCTCCAATCACCGCTTCTCTTAAAAGTATGAAGAACCTAAAGCCAACTGACTCAGATTAGATAACATTTGAAAGGATGTAAAAAAGGGGAATGGGAACAAGATTCAAAAGAGCTGTGTTCTTAAATAACCTCTCCCCCATCCTGCCTTGCCCCCCTCCCCCTGCCCCCGAAGGAAAAAAAAAAAGAAACAAACAAAAAATAGAGAAACACAATCTGATTTGGTTGGGAGAGATGACTTGAAGGAAGAGAAAGGCAACAATACAGGCAAAATTACAAATAAGATGCTCAATACTGATCGTTTAGATAACATCAAGGTTAATCAAAAGCATGACTTAAAAAAAATAAGAATATCTGCTAAAGGAAAAAATATCAGCGATCAACAATCAAGCGAGTGATGAACAGGTCCTTCTAAGTCTCTATAGGACAGTTCCCACTGATTGTGAAGTGTGTGTTACCATAGAGCCACTCTCGTACTACAAAGTCTTTCTGCAGACTCCTGCAGGGTGAAGTGGGGAAGAAAAAGTTAGCCGAACAGGACTCACTGTTCTGGATGTTGGAGGTGCTGATGGACTTGTCAGTGATACCATCTCCTGGATTGCTAATCGGAGCTTTAAGCGATGAAGAGGATTGCTGATTCCAATTTCTCTTTGAATCTCAGTATCGGACAAAGCAGACATAATAGCTCCGCTCTTCACGTTGGCACGGCAGGCAGCAACATACCAGGCTGGCATGCCTAGCCAGAGCTGTTGAGAGAAAGGACACATTCATCCAAAGCATTGCTTCATTTCTCAAATGAAATTAATCATCAAGGCACCTATCAATCTGAATAAGCATGGTAATACACACAAATGAGAATGACTATCACAGTCTAACAAAATCAAATTGTTTCAGAACCTTTGAAATTGCCATGGCTTTATGTGAACTCTTTTTGTTGCTTTTATTGTCACCAGAACTTTAAAAGCAAGGGATGCTTTGAATTATTTTTAGAGCTATGTGCCTCCCATCACCTGGGCTACTCCTTTCCCTGGCCTTTAATGAGCAAGTAGTGGCACAAGTCAGTGTTACTGTCCATTTGATAGTCTTATCATATACAGAAAACAATCTAAGAGGAATTGATTAAGTAATCTTTTCACTTTTGTACTAAAATGGCTTTCTCTCTCTTTCCATGTTGGCCCCCACGGTGTACTCACAGGACACAATCTATCTCACACATCTCAGCTTTTATTTTCTTGGTAGAAATAAACCAAGCACAGCGCAGATAACCAACCTAGTGAGGACTGAGCTTACTGTAAATTTGGGAACAGTCTGGCATTGTGTCATATCCCAGCTAGAAATACAGGTTAGAAGTTGCAGCAAAATGTAAGCACAGCTACATCACCTGTGGATTTAGAAGATATGTACTTGCCACTTCATGCTTTTCCTCTCCTTATGTTAGTCTTACTAGCCTAGGTCAGCAACAGCCCCTTGCTTCACCACTTTTACTCTTTTCTTGTAAGAGGTACTCTCCACTTCTAGCAGTCTTTCCTGGGACCTACTGAGTATGAATTCTTCTAGGTTTTCTCAGCTTTCTCATTTTGTGCTGCCTCATTAATGGGATTGTCGGTGTCTACAGATCTTTGCTCCCAAAGGAGATAATTCCACAGCAGGGATACATACATGTGGGAAGTTTTTGTCACAGTGTGAAATACATAACGCTATAGAGAAAAGTGTGAGAAGGACATAAGCAGTGAATGCCATAATCACTGAGATTTTGGGGATTACACTACGGAAAACAAAGACATAGCTTGCTAGGTGCTTAACTCCAGACTGCTAGGCTCTGCGAAACCTGAGAGAAAAAGATACTTCTCTCTGGAGAGTAGCCCTTCCCTGACCTCTCTCCTCACCCTCTTCCAGATCACTATCGCACGTGGCTTGGTGCTGTGAATTACATTTTTTAGTACGTAGCTCTCCCCACTGGGATGAAGAAGCATAATGTATAACAAAAGATTTCCACTGGACAGCAAAACAGCTAATATTCTAGATTTTGTGACACTGAGTGTCAAAGTGCATAAATGACCCTTCAGTACTTAACCTTCAATGTATCTGAGTGTACATACTTCTGTATACATAAAATTTATATACACATTTATACAGTTACCTAATTTTGTTAAGTATAGATCTGTTGCACTTCACTGTACTGCTATATAATATTCCTTCAAATATAAATTGTCAAAAGCACTTTTCAAATGTACCGATTAGTTACTAATGGCTTGTGGTAGCACCTTATTCTCTTCTACTGTTTCGGAAATAGAAACCTGTCCATCAGCATACAATGCAGTGATACTATGTGATAGTAGCCACTATATTCTATATTTTCAGATTTTTTTTATTAATTCTGGGCAGATGACAATTAACGACTATCTGTGTTTGAATTTCAGTGGGATAGAGCATCTGTGACTGTAAGTGAAGTCATTGAGAACTCTCTCTCTGTGCATCTCGAATAGGCCATCAGAATTAGCTGATTTCAAGATTTTAATTTTTTCTCTTAATAACGGCTTACTAAAAGAGGACACAAGGTCAAAGAAATTATTAAAAATATGCCATCAGTAAATTCACCAGCAAATCTGGAAAGCAGAGACAAACTGAAAGGGTTTTTATTTAATTTCTCACAGTACAGGGAAGTACTGTGTGGTTATTAACAAGTCTATACCTTATCTAGGACATATTTATTTAAAAGACAGCTGTTAGATCACTTTTATGTCACAGAGAAAACAGACTTGAATGTCCGATTCCAAAAAGCTCCGACAGGCTTTTCTGTACTGACTCCTGATGTATCACAGGGCTTGAGGAACGACTGCATCATGTTTCAAAAAGCCCTTCCCACTGATGGGATGAGCCACTGCCCCCCAACCAATGCTAGTCTGAACTTTACAAATATGATCTAATTCCAACTAACTGTAATGAAATACAAAGTTTCATGAAAGTCAAAAAATGAAAAAAAAATTACGTAGATTACACCCAGCTGCACTTAAACAAAAGGCCATGAGGAAACTATGCATAGCTTTAAAATTTATTTAATATTCTCATTTAATTTGACATTAATTTTTTTCATACATGCACTTGAAAAGCAGGAAAGTGTAAATACTGGGAGTTATTCACCCTGCAGAAATAGATTCAAATGTTTGCCGCTCATTAGGTAAATTAGTTCTTTAACAAATTAGGTAAATTAGTTCTTTAACAAACAGCTGTCTCTACCAGAAAATGCAGTTAGATGAAAACAGTCTCTAAAAAGAGGGCACAGTAATTGTTCTAGGCAGAGAACCCAGATATCAAGATTGATATACTTTTCCAGAATTAGTTAAGAAAACCCACAGTTCTTAAAATATGTCTCAGCTATGTCTGTGCTACRTACAAATGACCAGAATAAATGCTAAGGCTGAAAAGTTAAGCCCTGAAAAGTTTGGAAATGTCACAATTATGATCACATATACTTCTTTAATTTGGGCCTTTGTCTCCTTTAATATTAATTTYGTTTTTTAGTCCAAGGGTCACATATTATATTTTCCCCAGCGGAGTATGAAATATGCACACAGTGTCCATCTGCTGACTGAATGCACTGATGCTCGCTGAATAAATTCAGTACTTCTGCCCTCATATCTTTTTATCATCAGTATTCAATCTGCACTGAATACTGCAACATAAACTTCCTCATGGGCTTTCCTGTGCTACTCTCATCATATTTCTCAAGAAGTTCATAGACATCAATTTCTCTTTACAGCCTCTCTCTGAGACAGTGGGAAGCATATCCTATTTTGCAACTAAGAATCAAGGCAAAAAAAGATTAGGGCTTAACTTGTCAGAAATGTCTTCAAATTTTGGATCTCCCTAGAGGACATCAAGGGCAGATTTTTCTCAGTATTCAGAAACGTATAGAACTTTGCATGTTCACCTGTCCAGCAAATCAGCTTTGACCATAATATTGAATATTTCTGAATGATACAAATCTGGTTACAGAACTCTCAAAGTCATATGAAAAAGTCAGGTAGTGGCCAAATTAATGAATGTTCCATATTAACAGAGATTTTTTGGGGGAAGAAAGATATCATCCTATTTTCCAAGGTCACGAGCAAACGCTTGAACTGCCTTTCTGCAGTTTTCATTTCATCTTTTTCATTAGGTACCTTCAGCAATTCCAACATGAAGCAGAAATTTTGTAGACATTAGCTGCTTTCATTCCTCATCCTTCATCTATCCCCTGAACATACTCCTATTAAAGCTTTGGAGGAGGACCTTTTTTTTTTTAATTGAAGGGAAAAACTCTGCAAATTCTATCTTATGATCAATGGATGATACCCACAGCAGACATGAGAATAGGTGGGAATACACAGAGATGCTTGGTATAGACAAGGAATTTGTGTTAACCTGTTCCTTGAGCCAACAAAGAGCTTGTATCTGCACTGAACTGATACAGCCTTGCCATGCAAAAGTAACTGTGTATTTGTATAAGAACATCCTTACTTTCTGCCTTCTCCTCCCCTCAGCATCTGAGTAAGTATTTTTTTAATCGTTCCTTCAACTAAAACATTCATAGATTTTTGTCAAAATTGACGGACAGCTTTTCTGAATGTTTTTCTGGATGGGTTCCAAAATCCATTCATTTAGCTCTCCAAATAAAGGAGAGCTCTCTGTAGATCGGATTTCAGAGGTGAAGGCACTGCCTATCAAATCAGAGAGATTTCAACCTGGATCTCGCACATCCCGGGTGAAAGTGCCAAGAGGAACACCTCTTCTTCCTGTTCTGAGTGGTATCTAGGTAAATCAGCCCTTTCCCATTATATTTTAAAGAGATAGAAAGTTACAAATTCTTTAAATTTATTAAAAATTCTGAAGAGGTAGCTTTTGTGTTAACCTCAAATAAAATTTAATAGCTAATTTTTGTTTTCTCCTTAGCACATCATCCCACATAAACTCTGTCTGTGGAGTTCCTAGATATTTGTAGATTGAGAAATTATAAGATTGCAAAAATTTGGGGTTTGAGTGCATTTGATAACCCTTTTTTCCTGTCCTCATCCCCCTGTGTAATCCTGTCTTACTTTTTTTCAGCTCTAGTCTCTGATTTACACCATCCAGTGTCAAAATGTGCTTAGTGCTCATGGCACAGTGTGCAGGGGAGAGCGGAGGAGACTTTAACAGTTTCTTAGAATTTGTAAGGACGAGCACACAGAAGCAGCCTACAAACATGACTCACGTTTCCAAGTTATGGCCAACACTTACCTCCAGCCAGGCAACCACTGTAGGCCCATCCCACTGTGCAAAAGGCAAACCCTTTCTCCGAGCTTCTTCCAGAAGTTCATGTCTAGAAATGGATCAAAAATTGTTAAATATGCAGAGGTATGTGTAGGGATAATATAGATGCAACCATGCCTTTTTGTTAAGGGTAACAACAGTGAAACACAATGACAGGCATAGAAAAGGATCAATGAACAATACAGCTCCTTCCCCTTTCTGAATGTATTAATCTATTCCCAACTCTTCTTTTTTTTTCTTGGTGCATTTTGACATCCCTTTAAACACCTAACATACAAAAGGTGAGGTTTCTGTCTGTTCTTAGCTGAAGTAATACAGAATTGGAATACCCTATATAAAAGGATCACCCACATAATAGAAGACATTGGTGAAAACTGAGGGATTCCTCCTGAGACTAGCTTAGCTCTGGCCCAAAAAGGGCCAGAAAGGCCCAAAATTGCCAACTTCTAGACCTGAGCTAAGCATGGATGTAATGCAGCCAGGTATGAGAGGTCTCTGTGTTTGAAACACTAAACCCTGCTGGACCAGCTATGCACAATTCTAGGGTCTCTGGAGTACAGCTATTCTGCATCTTAAATAAGCCATCTGTTGCTAATTAAGAGTTGGTTGTATCTTTAATAGTTCCATGTTAATTTTTTTTATTATTATTGCTTATATACAAAAGAAATCCATGTGGTTTACTGATGTATACATTTTTATAATTATAGAATTGATGTGGTTTCTCAATTTTATACATATACATATATACATAGATATATTTCTATTGAGTTGATCAGATACCAATCCAACTCCTGCATCTGCAGCTTCTCTGGGCTGCAATGAGTCTGTTATGTAAAACATCATTCTCAAAGCTTAAAATATACTTTCAATACAGCGGTATTAAATGTTTGGTAAAGTTATGTATAGGCCAGTCAGCTAGACTACCAGGAGAATGCTCTGTATTAAACATGCTCAACCATTTGACCAGACATTTTTATTTCTGGAGCAGGAATAAAGAACCCACAGTGGTGGTGGCATAGAAAACGCAGTCCTTCAAAAGTCTTTTTTTCTGCTATTTAACAACATATTTTCAGCTGCCTCCTACCAAGTGAAACACAAAAGAATGCTCTCAGCAACAAGCTGTAAGGAAAAACAAATTAGACAGGGACTATGCTAATGTAGTATTACAATTTGCTTACATTCCCATATGACAAGGAAATCTTGGAATTATAGCTTCAATTTTGCTCTGTCCTCCTTTATTACTACAGCCTTTGTGGTTCAGTTATCCCCTGGCAATTCTTCACTTCTTTAGCAGCCTTTCAAATATATGTACTACAAAATCACAGCAGATAAAAGCGATGGAGTGATCCTACTTGTAAGGAGTACTCCTCTGGGGATTTTTGCACTGCCGAGGGGCCAGACTGAGAGAATTTGGCTTTAGTAGAAAATGGATCTCAAGTAGCAATTTTGCATACGTGTTTAAATCCCTCACTCAGAATATTAATAGAAAGACAGCTGCTCTACTTTCTATGTTTCTGCTGTAGTAACATATAATGCTACAAATACTTGACAGTGTTACTGAAGTTTATCTAGCTTCTCCTCCCACACATCCTTTGCAGCATACCTTACCCTTTGTCACTCAGATTTCCAAAGACATCGTAGAGCTATCCTTGCTTTCTATCAAAGCAAAATCCTCAGTAAAATGAGAAGAAGTTGCTCTCTGGGTACACCAACACCATGTTACCTTCAGTAGCTGGAGGAGGTGCAGAAATCCCATATTCCCAGGGAGACAAGCAGTGAAGGCCAATAGACACATACACACTTGGCTGCTTAGGAAAGCAGAATTAAGGCATGGCCAGACACAGCCACCTCCCAGCTACCTGTGGATGAGGTATTTGGGTTGTAGCCCTCCTTCCGAGCTGGTTCTGCAGGGTAGCTGCGAAGCTACAGCAGTGCTGTACCTCCCTCAGGTGCCGCAACGGGGTTGCACAGCTCCTGCTGCCACCAGGACTGTGAGCTGGCATGGCTGTTCTTAGGGAGACCCAAGCTTTCAGGGATGCCTCTTCCTCACCTGGCCAATTTTGGTGGCAGAGCATGGACCCAGCAAAACCCTGTACGACTTGCTCCTTCCCCAAAGCCAGCCCAAGCCTAGGGAGCTGCCCCTTCTGCAGCTGGGCGTCCTATGGAAGCACCATCCTTGGAGGAACCTCATCCCAGATGTTTTCCTTATCTGAGGTATTCTCTTCGCCCATACCAGCTGAAAGAGCAGGGGTGGCTATCATAGTAAGTAAAAAAAGAGATTATGGCTTTGAGGGCCACTGGCCTTCCTTGCTTGTGTTGGGCTCCTGCTCCAAGCAGGAGAGCAGCAGCACGTGGTCTACAAGGAGATGGAGAGGAACTTTTGGCCTATTTCTTTGATTTGGTGTTAAATCCCTGTGTGTCCTCAGGAACCAAGGTGACTGCAGAAGAGGCATTGGCACTTTAAGTTCTCACTTCCATGAAAAACTTACTCCCTTTATGCTGAAATTATAAAGTACGTATTTCTAGGGAGTCCTCTGTGACTTTGCAACATCTGATTTGAACATCAGAGGCTTGGTGCGGAGGCTTAGCATTATTCCGCTGCTTCTCAAACAAATACACTCTCCCAGAGTAGGAAAGCACTTCTGTTACTTCAGAGGCAGTCTGGCTCACAGAGCTAAAGGAAAATATAGTTGTGGTTATTGATTTTGGCTGAAGAAAATGGGACCAGGCCAGAAATGGGATGCCGTATATATATGCTATAGCCAAAGACTACAGTATGATAAACATAATCCAAAGGGTCTTGGCATGTAGAAGGAAAGTGTTTTGGGTTGAAAATATTTTTAATGTAAAGTTAAAATCCTTTACTCGGACATGCACAGGGAATACAGCCGTCATAAGGCCTGTGTATCACTTATTGATGTGGAATACTAAAAGGATTTTTATATTATTGCTTTCTCTTAAAAAGAATTTTATGCTTCAGTACTTATACTTCCTCCCCTCAGATGTTTCATTTAAACACCTCTCCAATATTAAAGTTTATTTAAATTATATTTTACTTTTTGAACAGTATTCTTTGCCTATTTTTTAATACGCACTAGGAGATCTGCAGAACCTGAACCTTCAATTTCTAAACCAGAACTAAACCCAGAATTTCTATTTTTTTGACTAAGAGAGATATTCTTTAGTTGGCAGTCAAAGAAAACTCTATGTTTTTTTTTTTATATGCACTAGCACTATGGAAAAAACTCCATTCTTTCAAAATAAGTTAAAAGTGTCATATAGGAAAAAACATGTATTGTTTTGATCAATAGTGCAAATCATCAGAAAAATGAATGTGGTGATCTGCCTATTTTGGAATATAATCCGAATATTTTAGAACAGCCTGAATGTACTATTGTCCTTGTGGGATAGGCACTGGCTTCCTGAAAACAGAAGGTCCCCAAAGCCAAATATTGGTGACTGCAGTTCAATTTTCCTTACAAAAACATACAACTGATCACAGGAGGAAGAAGAGATGAATGCCCTAAAGCTTGTCATTCCCTCTTCCTTTCATTACAAAGATAGGGTTTGGAGATCATGAATAGCATTATACAGTTTCTTTAATTTGGAAGATGCTTTGCAGGGGAACGTGGGGATTTTCTCCTCCTAAGACTTTGTCAGAAGAGTACTACATGTTATAATGTGTCCACTTTGCTTTGGTAAGGAGGTAGGGAATTAAAATGTAATTATTTCCATGCTCGTTTAGTTGTTTGGCGACATATGAAAACAAGCTGATAAGGAAGAATTGACATTAATTAGGCGTTACTATAAATGCTATTATTTTGCAGATAGGGCTTTGAACCACTTACTACCACTGGAATGAATTCCAAATTAAAGCTGTATTTTTAAAGATAACATTATTACTGTTCAAGAATAAAATCCTCTTCCTGGAGACATTACGGGAGTAACTGCAATATGCTATTTAAAATATGTCATTACCCTGAGCCTGGTTTTGCAAAGTCAGGAAATTTCACGAACATCAACTGTTAGCATTCATCCAAAATTTGAGAGATGCTTGTATTTGTCTGTTTTAGAGAGAGTGCCTCATAAAGTGGGCTGTCTTCACTCTTTTATCAAAGGCAGAAAAGAAAAATCACATCATGTCAAGTTCTGTTGTGGAGTTGTGTGTCAGAGAAGCGGGGTCTTAGTGCCTCCTAAGCAGTGGACTAAGAAGTGCTAAGTGCCTCCTTAGTACTGACTTCTGATGTTTAATCCTCCCCAAAATTATTTCCTAAAGATACTGTTACACTGGGCTGTTTTCTTTAGCACCATTCTTCTGAGAGCCAGGTACAACTGCCCAAATCAACCTACCAAGCTGAGAGCACAACGGTATCATACCATGGGGACTATGAATACTCTGGACAGCAGAGGTACATGGGAGCAAAAGGAAGGGGGAAATGATAAGAGCAAAACTATGTTGTTATCCAGCAAATTTTCTATTTCATATATATCCTTCTCTTGCACCAGGAAAATTCTAGCTCTGTATCAGCAGCCCTCACCAACTCATTGCATAAAACTCAATGAACTTTATTAAAAATAAGAATAATCTTTAAACAGAATTTGTGTGGGAAGTTAACAAGATCTTGATTTAAAGCATGTCACTCAGTGACATTCAATCTTCTTTACGAAGATGAGGCTCTCCCCCCATGAAGCAAACAAGAAATAACAGCTTAGGATTTCTGATACACATAATGCAAACACTCTGTGCAGTACACAAAGTCCAGACACTTTGTTGATGAAACTTGAACAATGTTTCAAGACAGATCTTCATATTTCTGCAAATAATAGCATTTACTTTGATAGATCTAGTAGGGTTCACATGAAAAGTCCTCAGGGATAGTATATTGTGCATAATATAATGTCTCTTAGTTAAAATGTAATCATAAATGTGAGCTAAATTGAAAAGGAGGCATGGTGAAGTCAAGAGCCAAATCATGTTTGTAAAATACAAGCAGAATTTATTTAAAAATTTTGGCTAACGGGCAATTTAGATTCCATGAAATGGCCTTTACTCATAGACATTTTCTCAAAGTGTTTACCCAGCAGATCCTTTGATTATTATTATTATTATTACTGACGCTATCATGATTATTATTATCACCAATACTAAGATGTTTAGTTTACAACAAAATATTATACGATTGGTTTCTAGAAGAGAAATAGACAGAAACGATAGACCAAATATGCTATATTTGTCTGAGTAACCCTATAATTTCAAGTTAAGATTAAACATATCTGCCTCTTGAAAGCTAACATACTCACATTCAAAGACTGCAAAATTTAGGAGAGAGGATTTCTAATGAATGAAGCTGGATTTGGATTTTATCTTTTCTATTGTCATTTGCTAAATATTTGAGAGAGGCTAGAATCCTGTAGCTAAGGTCATTGTATGACAAAATAAGGTAGTTGCATTTGTATAAATTAATAATGATATTAAATGTCTAATAAAAAAATAACAATTTACATTTTATCTATTTTCTGCAAGTCTATAAATGTTTTTAAAGTAGGAAGTAGGAAAAAAAAAAAAGACTCAGACTTTATATTGCCATATAATGCTGATTTAATCTAATCTGAAAGGATCCATCTGACTTAAAGACTGCACTAATTAAAAACTGGGTCAGATCATGTTTCAGCTTTGGCACTTATGTGACCTGGCTTTTAAATAATTTGAAATCCTCATTCTTTCTCCTTTTTGATACTTGATATAATAGGCAGACTGAGAACAATGGACAAAATTAAATTTCCATTTTTTACAAAATGTTTTGTATCCAACTTTAAGGAGTTTTTGGAAAATATGTCTGAAATACAGAAACCAAGATGCAACTAATAAATATAAAGTTATACTTCCTTGTTTTATAGATTTAAAAGCTTTTAWTTAACAGCATCCCAGATAACACAGATTAGCAAAGCAGATTTAACAATGCTGTAATTATTCTATATAGGTGTACATTTTAAGTGTATGCAAACTGAAGGGCAGCATTCTTTTTTCTGAAGACATATATTAAGCTAAGTGAAGCATGTTCAGGAATGCTTAATACAGACCCTAACAAATTAGAGCTGCAGAGAGCTACTAATGAAAAAGTAATGAAACACCTGTGAAATAAACAGACTTGCATAATACATAGCCTTGCTATCTTGTATGTACTGTACTATATTAGAGACCCCCGGAGTTCCCAGGTTGATTAAATGTTATCAAATCTATTTTTATAAAGTCATTTCATAATCACATATTTTAAATTAACGTGGTAACCCCTGTTCTCTGTGACTTTTTTATCCTTACACCTTTAGAAAGTTATAGCTCATACATGCTTTGAATGGATGAAATTTTCTCCCTAAGTTCCAAAAATTATTCAAGCAAAAATAACATTTGTATGATAGATCAAAGAGGAGATGAAGATTTTAAACTTGATTAACAATTGTTGGTTAACAATTTGGAAAAAAAGAAAAAAAAAAAAAAGAACTGGTGAAAAAGAAAATAGTAAAATTATATGCACAAATGAAATATTATTGTACTACTACACAGCATGAGGGCTCAAACAGAAAAAAAGAAATTGTGTACTCTTGGTTTGAGTCCTCTGTGATTTAATTAAACAGAATTTATGCCTTAACAGCATTTGTTAATCTAGGCCTTCACTCTCACGATTTTTCCACTGACTTAAACTTTCAAATGTCTTTGTGATTCTGGGCTTCAGACTTCCCCAAACGTGTTTGTTTAAAAAAATTGACAGAAGTTATCTCCAAGTAGTTAATCCATTCGGTTAAACCCTGCAGGAGCAAGTCCTGACCTGAATTTGTGTATGCTTTTGAGGTTTACCATTATTTTGAATACTTTGAAAGTTTTTGTTTGGGTCAGTTTTCTGCATGGATTTGTTACATAAGATTCACAGAAAAACAAAAAGAAATAAGAATAAAACATAGAAAATAAACATGGTGCTGAAAATGAATATGTTCAGCAGCCATGGTGTTTTAACTTACCCAGATATGCTTTTCATGAGATGGAGAGAGATGAATGGAAAAAAAAGCACATAAATGTTAATGAACATATAGTAGTCCATTAAAAAAAAAAAAAAATCATATGATAGATAAAATAATACCACCATTATAACTATGAAAATCTTTCTAACTGGTCTTTGAATGCTTTAAAGAAGTTAAATGTTCTTGTGAAGAACAGATGTATCTGTCAAAATGAGATTTTCATTAAACTGATGTTGGCTATTTATTAGGTACCACTCAGCACAGCACATCTTCCATCTACAATACATATTTGTGCCAAAGATCTGTAAACACAGTGAATGTGGAATAGATTTTCAAATCAAAGCATTTTGCCCAGATTTGAATAATTTCATAATGATTTTTGTGTAACACCAAAAATCGTGAAAATCCCAAACCTGTGGATTTAAGCAAATTACCATAGAGACACAGAAAAATTGAGTAGACTACAAACCAAGGTTTACTTTTCTATGTGCACTTTACTAATATTTTAGCAAAATATCTCATAGTAATCATAAATGACCTAGACTCTGCTTTTTGTAGGTTTTGTGTTTTGTTTTGTTTTTTTCTTTTAAATATGCAGATTTCATGTACATAGGTGACTAATATTTGTAATGGTTATTTATGCCGTGCAGTGTTTTAATTTGAGCAGTCATACTAACGCTAGATTAGTAGCAATACTGGCATGAGTGATTTGCCCTCTAGGTAACCTATTCTTGCCAATATAATTGGTAACAGTATCTGTAGGAGAAAGCAGGATGCCATCGCCGATAATAAACTTTCTTCAGCATCCTTTAATTGCCATCATAAAAAGAAAATTATATGCCCGAATGAAACCCAGACATCTCAGAATATTATATTTCTATTAACAAATGATTTACAGAGATATAAAAATGCTTGGTAGATATAGCTGTAGAAAACTTGGGGGTGAAAACCTGTGCTCTGATTAATTGAGAAGAGGTTGCAGACATTTCAGTGAGTTCAGGAGGGCACTGATTTCAAGATCTTAAATTTTATTTTCATGTGTGTGAGATCAGCAGAACAGCTGGGAGAGAGGAGAGAAAGAGGATACAGAAAAGTAGATGGAAACAAATGACAAATTTATACACAGAAAGTTTAAGTAAGGAAAATTAAGGAAGGGAAGGATAACAAAGGTATGCAATGTAAGTGAAGGACTAGAGAACTATTCAATTACCAAATCTGATGGAAGTAGCACTAGAATTGTATATGCATTCATGATTCATGCTCATTTTCGACCGAGCCAACTGTAAGGACTGACTTGAACACCTTTGCTGGAAAAGCTTTTAATTTTGGACCTTCCAGAGTCTATTGAACCAGAACTCCCACTTCTTACATCTTCCTCTGAATAATCCTTTGGGTATGGGTAGAGAGAAATAAACAGGGGGATTAATTGGAACGCGAGTAATTTTCTGGCAGCTTTAATGAGTTGGCAGTTTGCAGTCACTTGGGCATAACTTATGGGTCCTGAAGGCCATTCAAGTCTCCCCCATTATAGAAGCAGAGGATCAAGGGACATTCCTTCACTTCCTGAGCATCTTGTCTGCAGAATAATAAAATACAGCAGAAAAAAATGGATCTTTAAATTCTAGCTTTCCCCTTTTCAAACCATTTTATCACCATTTTATTGAAGGAACACACCAATTTCCCTTAGACATATTAAACTAAAACTTATGTAGAATTTTTTCCCTCTGCTGTGTTTTATCCATTCTTCCCTTAAGCTCTAATTCTACAGTTAATCTGACAGGATATTTGCATCTGCTGGAGATCATCGTTTAGACAGCCAGCTGCATGCATGAGGGTAGATGCTTATATTTATCCAGAAATCCCAAATTGCAATAGATAGGCCTATACGTGTAGATAAGGCAGGGACTGGCGCTTTGTTCTGGTTTTGTTTGATTAAAAACTTGAAACTTGTTGATACAAATATCCTTATCTTTTATGAGGAAAAGAATAAAAAAACTTGGCAAAGGATTATTTTAAAAATACAAGATTTTTAAAAATATATGAGTTAGATATAGAATAAAATATGTTGTATCAAGTTTTTCATCCTCAGAATGAGTAAGGTTTAATAATCCTCTGCAAGATAAATACCCATATATCCTTACATTTGTAATGCTAAAAAGGTTCCAAGTATCTAATGTAATAGCAAGATACATTTTTAATATTGCAAAAGCTTTGACTGACTAACGATTTGAAAGGGTCTTCCAGTAAGTGTTAAAAATGGTTGATAAAGGAATTAAGTTTAAAAAGAAAATTCATCTTTACATACGTCTCAAGGATTAGACACTGATCCAGCCAAGAGAAAACCATGGTGGACACAGCATACAATCCTAAGCTGCATATCAGAACACTGAATACCTCTCCTTCCTCCAGTGGAATGAGAAAATAGAAAATAATAGCTACTTAACACAGTATTGTTTGCTAGAAAGGGAGGAAGACCTAAAGATCAGTCTGAAAGCTACTAACAATATCAGGTAGTTTCTCATAGATGAGGTAGGAAGGGAAGAAATTAAATGCAAAACTTGAATTTTCCTAAAGATTCAGTAAATAAAAGATTGGGGGAAAAAAAGGCATTGTATTCTTAAGAGCTACTGTAAAAAAATAAATCATGTACATTTAGGATATAATGGTGTTTAATAAGCATTAAGTATACAGGAACATTAGATGGATGGCACAGAAAAATACCTTAATTAATCCAATTGGATTCATTTTTTCAAAATGTGTGCAATTAAGAAAATCATTAGAAACAGCTATTTGTATACTGCAGAGGACAGAGATTATTTGTAGTCACAAAAACACTACGTCAAATTCTAATTGCAGTTGCACACATAAAACCTAATTAAAGGGGTATTGTGTGGATTCAAAAGCAACTAAATGATAACTACAGCATTTCAAACTCTTATTCTACAAAAAGGTCTACCTAGACATTTTTTCTAGTAGCCTGTTGACAGGGATCTAAAACTTAGATTTGCCCGTAAAAAATGGAAGCCCCAGTGGTCTGTTTTCTTTTACTGATTTTATTTAAATGTGGCTTACCACAACATGAGGCCTATTTTTTTGTGACTTCTCTCTAACGTCTCCCAATTTTTGAAGGATATATACAAATGAAAACCAACAAAAGAAAAGGACTGAAGCATTATTAGGAATCTGCCAAATTTATCAAAGGAACTTATCAACATTTATCATTCTTTTTTTTCTAGGTAGAAAGAAAGAAGAGTCAATTAATACAACATGCTCTTCTGTTCATTGCTGTTTAATATGTACATGTAAAAGTTATTGCTGTTTAATATGTACATCACTGTAGTCAGCTGAGACTTAACAGCATTGCAATTCTCTCTGCAAGGTTAATTATAAGGCTATGAATACTAAGAATTTCTTTTTACACTGTAATTTTACATATGAGAATTACTTAGGTCTTGATTTTCACAAGTCTTTATTCATGTATGTAAGCATATGTACATGACCTGGCATATCAAGGCTTTTCTGCAATCCACTTGAAGGCAGGAGGCTGTATCTGGCAAACAAAAACCTGTACCTGTGGAGTAAATCTCCCCAGAACAGGTTCATAGGAAAGAATGGTTTACTTTGATTTTCCTTGGAAAATATAAACCTCACACCTTAAGCTTGTTTTGGAAATGTGGAATTAATAGATTCTTGTCCAGAGTCAAATCAAACAAAATTGAAGAAAAAAGTGAAGCTAAAGCTCTGCTCTTGACTCATCCTAACACCCCCAGATGACTAGGAGTGATAGCATGATGACACAGTGCAGTTATTTCATCGGCTATGAGGTAAGTAATGATTGTTATTCTAACGCTCATATTAATAAACTGGGGAATTTATCAGCTTCTGGGCTGGAATCCTGTCAGTATGATCCAGGCTAGCTGACTTGTGTATAAATTTTTTTCATGGAGATAATTTGTGTTTGGGATTGCTGAGGAAGCGATGGCATAAACCAATCTCAAACTGTACTAGCAGCATGCACAAGGTCAAATCCACCTCCGTGTGGCAATCTAGGACTACATAGCACTTAAATGTCTCTGAAACCTTGACGCATGTTGGTGCCTTGCACAGGATGAAATAAACACATTCTGTGAAATATCAGTGATTATGACCAACGATTACATACTTCTATGCAACACAGAAGACATATATGTCTTATCTGTCTTCAGCGTGCTTCCTTCTTCAGGCACATACTTACTTGCCGCAACATTGCATATTGTTGCAGATCAAATCAAACATTACATTTGAAAAGGATATATATTACTGGCATTCAGAGCTATACTGCACTTTGAAAGACACAGCAAGACTCTTTAGAGCTGTCTTTGCCACTAGTGAGGCTTTTGGGTAAGGACAATTTGACATCACTCCTGAGCAAAACTGTGGACAAGAAGAATACAATTGATGTTCACTAGGACAGTTATAGCAAAAAGGGAAGCAAACATGGCTCTATTTGTTGATAATATTTCAAGTTTAGCTGAGTTCATTGTTAAAGAAGATTTCTGTAATGGTAAAAATACCATCATATGGTACTTCAGTGAAAAGGACAGTAAAACATTTATAGAGCTTCTGTTAAGTGCCTTAACTTGCTACCTGAGATGAGGTCAGTGGGGAATGTGTTTTTAAGGGGGATACAGATTATTTGATTTTAGGCACAGTGTTATCTACTCTTTTTCTGAGGTATGAATTGTCTTGTGGGACACATGCTGATCAACTTCTGCTGTCCCAGAAGACACTATGCCTGTATCTGAACCCTTCGCGAACCTTTATGAGTTGAGGTAGAAACTGGACTGACCTGAAACTTCCTACACTGTGTGCCAGCGTGGGCTATCATGACAACCCTGAGTGAATGCCAAGGCCAAGTTATTGTGCACTGTCATATTATTTGGTGCAAAAACACCCATAAGGATGACCTTATGAACAGCTGGGATAGTGTATACACAGTCATGGATTCTACTCACTAGAAAAAAAACATACATTCTACTCACTAGAAAAAAAGTACTAAGAGAAAAGCTCTGCAGTGATGGGTGCCTTCTGGAAAGTATATCTTAACCAAATAAAATTTAAGGTTTAGATGAGCACAAATTATTTGAATCATTAGGGGACTCGAATGTAGTGGCGACATAGAGGGTATCAGCACCATTAATGCTTTTAGTCCTAAACTCTGAGTTTTCTTAAGAAGTTACTCATTAGGCAAACAGGCTCTGAGTCAGACAAAAGGCAGAAGACATTATATAAAAAATATTATCAGCTTTTGTATAAAACAAATGAAGTGGAATATAAAGGCTAGTTTAAATAATAAAAATGCAGTGCATTATTCTTTGTCACACCCCAACATCACTTATTTTCACCAAATGATGGAATAACACCCTAAACGTTCTAAATACCCCTGACATTCATTTTTTGTTTTCTAGGACTGCATGCTCAATTTACAAATAGTAAGACTTAAAAAGTTTTAATATTAACTAGAGATGTCATATTTAATGTCTGAGAGTAAACATCTACGGATGATTCAGGCAACTTAAGTTCATCTTTTCAGATTATTTTAGGACCAAAATCCTGGGGCTAATTAAAAAATTCTACACAGCTTCCTTAATTTCTCTTTGATGCCTTAGGAGAAAGACTTGTTCCTAATAAATCTACTGTAATAACCAAATGTTGGATGAATAGAGACTCTTGTTTGAGGTTTATAAATGTCTGGCATATCATTGAGACAAACTGTTAATTACATTTTAATGACGCCTAAGTAGTCAATTGAAACTGAAAGAAATTTTACATCTAAATAGTATCTTCTAAGCAAGAAGCAGAAAAACTTTGAAATTTAGATTAATGACACTATAATCACCAGAGAGAATTGGTCTCCAGAATTATCATATTCTCTCATGAAACTTTTCAGAGTGAAATGTATTATTCAGTAATCTATTCTATGCATGTAAATTGCGCTGAAATAGTACAACACGCTGCAGCGTGTTTGTAACTCCATGAGGCCAGAGCAGGGTGAATGCATGTGCTTGCTTCTCAGGGAGCAGGTGGCCCAGACACCTGGTGGACCATTAGCACCCACTGGCTGCAGCAGCTGACAATTTGAAACATCATGCTTCTTCATCCCCAGGGTAGGGGCATCCTTGCTGAATTACTCATGAAGTTGAATACATTAAAAAAATGCGAAAGTAGAATTTTAGTATTTTAAGGTATTTTTCACTTAAAAGATTAATTCAACTGAAAGAAATACCATGGATAACATTTTAACAGGAATTTGTCCTTTTATAATAACTTCTATCCAATTTTAATTTACTACCTCAAAGCTAATTGCAAACTCTGGTGAGGTTAATGAGTGCTGTGAGAATGTGTTGATCACAGTGATGAATCAGACCTCTGGTTTCATGTCAAGGGGAGAATCCCTGCCTTCCTGCACCAGAACTACCATTGAACTGAAAGAGAAGTTTGCTGAGCTGCTAACAGGGCGGAATGCCATTTCACTTGACTTATGTGTGTAAGAGAGAAACACAAGTTCAGTATGTGGTATTATTCCTGCTTTATAGAAAAGGGAATTGGCTCTGGGATCACTGTTTGGGTGGGTTTTTTGTTGGTTTTTGGGTTTTTTTGTTTGTGGGTTTTTTTTTCCCTCTCCCCCCTAAGGAAGCGACAAAGCCAGCATAAAAGCAAGCTCTCCCAGACCTGAAACGTAATACAAAGGAGTGCTTCCCTGCTTTAGCTTATCTTCTAAATATCCTTCTGATGGGCCTGGTTCTCTTGGAGTTTTATGTCCTAATCTAAACTAGCCATAGAAATCCTTACAAGGTGAAGTGCTCTGTTCTCCCTGTTCCAGTGACTGGACTCACTGTCTCTGCAGGGTTTGTAGGGCTTGTTTAGCAGTAAAAAGGAATCAAACACTTGGACTTAAATCTTACTACTACATCATGAGATAGCAAATGATTCTCAGACTTCTCTTAATACCTCTTATAAAGACCTCATACACACATTACTATCATCCTTAATGTTACACAGAGTAGTATTCTCATTTGCACTACCCATATCAGTAATCTTGCAGCTACTGTATTCGAAGGCTCTACTTCCAGAGGGAGTTACGCGTTGTTAAGTATTGGCAAAAAGGAATCTGACCTACTGAGACAACTTTTCATTTAAATGACTCTCTGGATTATTTCAACTTAATACTTTGCAAGGTAAGACATGCAAATACCTGACTGCATTTTTTACAAGGAAATGTTAATTCTATTACACCCTATTGATAGCTTGGCACCCTAATGACTATCATATACATGAGATTCTACTGAATTCTCTCTAACACAAAATGTTACATTTTTCCCATATTAAAGCTCCTCTACAACTGTATAATATATATATAAACTAGCAATGTATGTTAACCTTTCTCTGATAGTAACTTAAGAGGAATCTTAAAAGCAGTTGTAAGAATTCCAAAGTGAGAAGCTATGAAGGCAGACAAATCTAAAGGAATGGGGAAAAAATTAAAAATCTTCATGACGTAGGTATATAACATATACTTAGGATAAATAGTGTACAGTTCAGACTAGATGAATAGTCATAGCCACAAAGGAAAGATTCCTTTCCTTCCACCAGAGAACATTTTGATTACATCTAATCCATAAAGAACCAAGGACAGACAGACACAGGAGAAATAAAGGAAAGACTTGAAAAGCAGAAAGCGTGGAAAAGTCTAATTGTGTGAGATTAGACAGAAGTCTAATAACAGATTACCTGTACACCTACTATTTCCAGACCGAAAACTTGGTAGCCACTGTCATATATGAAGTAGTCATGTCATGTATTCAGTAGTATGTGTCAAGTCTTATGTTATTTTATCCAGTTTAAGGAACTAACATATGAGAAAGTGAACCAAGTGCACACATTTGTCCCTTCAAAGGGATTTCAATACTGTGGTACCTTCAGTCCTCAGAGCTGGAAGATAAATAGGGACTGCAAAAAATAGGCTGCTGAAAATTCAATTATATTCTTTACGAATGGTAACGACAGTCTCAAAGATGCTTTCTAGATTTAGTAAAAAAGCATAGTAATATACTCTTTACATCCATATATTTCTAAGTGACTAATAAGTGATAAAAATGTATAGATAAGAAATACTGGGACAAGACTCATCAACTGCAATATCCCTGTGAATATTACTGTGAGTTTCTTAATTGAATTTAAAACATTTCTTCTCTCTCAGCTAGCACAATGACTGCTCCTCTATCTTTAATTGTTAAATTGAGGCTGATTTAAATGGAACACTTACATTTTTACATTACACGGATTTACATGTGTACATTTAAAGTTATATCTCATCAGGAGCTTGATATGAAAGTAGTGATTAAAAATATTCTACATATAAATTTAAAGACAAGCTGAAACATTATCCCTAGATTTCTTTGGATTAGAATTGCAAATTCTCTTGAAACTTTGCAAAGGAACATTAAAAGACTGAAAGAAACCTCAAAACCCTACAAATTTTAAAACTGAGGCTTTCAGAATCCAAATAATAGCACTAAAGTTAATGGTTATGGATGAAAAATAAACCTGTTTGTTTACAGAATGAATTTACAAAGTCATTTTTAAGTACTATCTTTTTTCTCTGACACCCTCTAATTACACTGGAACTGTGATGCTGCCAAGAGGTTTCTTTTGTGTTTGTAGCTTTATTTTAATAGTTCTCCTTAGCTCCTGGCAGCTGCTATGAGTCAGTGTACTGGTTTTACAAGGAGGTGCACCAAAGACAGCATTAAATTATATAATAATTTATGCGAACAAAAAGCTAGGTTGCCATTTGCTGACAGGCAAAAAGAAAATGAAGCTGCTAGGGTTTATGGAGAGCCTTTGACTTCTATAGACAGAAATAATCATGTGTTCAATAGAGAATGCAAAAAAATCTTTTTTTCCCTTCTGAAAAATCTATCTAGTGAGTCATTAAATGCCTGCCTATTTTTTAAGAATTGCACGGAAGGCAACCAGCACAGAATTAATGACAATGTGAAATAGAAAATGTCTCTTTCTCATAAACCTATGTTCTTTCACAAATGAAACAGTATTGTACAATTGACAGACTCTAAATATTTTTCCCTATATTTTATATGCAGCTTTAAAAACTTTTACACTGGAAAAAAACGCACTAAGTGGTAAACTGCCATAGTAGATGGTCTTGCTTCTCATTACATGTCTGAGTAAAACCAACACAGAAACTGACATTTGAATCAAGTTTGAGCCAATGAAAGCCACATGAAAAAGGTACTCACTTTTTCTTTAGTCTTCGGTCCTTTTCTGCTTGGGTTCCAAGTTTGCCTAATCCCAGAGATTCCTGAGCTGCTGCCTCTGTTTCCATGTAACCTCCTGGAAAACAAACGAAAACAAACCAAACCCCACTATATTTTCCCATAGCTCTTTCCCAGTTGTTCCCCTCCTCAACCCTTCAATCCCCCTCCCACCTGCCACCATCATATATGTTTGTTTCCTTAAGCCATGACATCTGGTGTTTGTGGAGAACATCTATCACCTACAGAAGTAAATTCTGGCAAGCGTTTACTGCATGGAAAAGAGTAGAAGTAGAGGGAAAAGTTGGTTCCTCCTCCTTGTGTTTAGCAGAAATGTGCGAGAAGAGCACCCTGATCTCCTTTGCCTGTTTTTCTTTGCCTCCTAAGGTTCAGTCTCATGGACCTAAGTAAGCAATGCTCTCACCATTTTTTAATCTTAGTTGGGAAATGTACAAATGAAAGTACCATCTCAAGAACTGTCTCATCATTATTGACATAATACAGATCACTTAATGTTGTAATACTGAAGTCTTCATTTTGCTCTCATAGTCTTAGAGTCTTTGATGTCATTATCCCTGCAAACTCCCAAGCCAGAGATGACACAAAGAATCTGTCAGAGAAGTAAAAAGCCTCCTAGGTCTCCTGGGAGGTGCCTTGTAGGCACCTAATTCCTGTCAAAGTCATGGGAATTTGAACAACTTGCACAGAGTGACAAGGGAAGCTTGCAGTAAGCCAGGACACCTGGACCAAAATAAAATTGTAGTATAAACTAAGGACACGACTGGTATCGTATGATCCATGCTGATCATACAGTATGTCTGCTAATGTGACTTTCCTGGTGCAGAAGTGGAAAGATGCTCTGACTTTTTTATTGCTGCCTGGATTCAAGGAAGAAGGGACCTGCTCACAGAACTGTCAGTACAGTCTCCTGGCTCTGGCTCCACGCTGTCCTCTCATTTGCACATGTATGTGTGCAGACAGAGGCTGCAGCACTTCTTTGAAGGCTGATTTCCTCCTGTGATGCTATTCAGAAGGTGTGTAACTGGCACAAGAAGGAAGACAGCAGTATGGTAAATGTGGGTGCTTGACTCCCTTTGGCAATGGCAACTTCTTATTTCTCCGCTAATGGATAGTGAACAATTGTAGAGTGGACACTGGCATAATTAAGAAAGAATAGTATAAATTAAAAGATTTCTATTCTGATTCATTGATTTTAACCATAAAATAATGCATAAATGTTATATAGTGAAATAGCATAACAGCCTTTTACAAGTCACATTTACATGCACCTCAATCAAATGAGAACAAAATCTACTGCTGTATCATGTTTATGATGTTAACTTAGAAAAGCCTGGTTTTAAGCTGTCCTTTCAAAGCAGGTGTAGTTTTAACACTCCTGCTTGTCTACACAGAATTTTTCTCTAATAAAGAGGACATTATTTCTGCAAGTCTCATGATGAGAATGATGCCTCCAATCACAAATCCAGAAAACATGAACGTATACTTTTTTTTTACTTCATCTGCCTTTTGACGTTTTACAGAATATCTTATGAAATGTTTCTTGCTGACTCTGGAGTAAGTTTTTAATTTAGCAAACTGCTATATCAAGATATCACACCTTTCTGAGAGAACAGCTCACAGTATGTTAGATAGAGAGGGTATGAGTGCAGTGCAATGAGGGTTTTATCACAGATTGGAAAGTACTCTTGGCATAATGGACTTCACCACAAGGCAAACACATCTGGCCCTTTGAATAACCCAGGGTACGTTGTATTGGATGTAGTGATCGTGCCTGTCAGTATCTCAGGCATGCAGATGGCCACGATAAATGTTTCCTAACAAACTGACCTTTGCATACACCATACAGATCAGCTTGCCTGGACAGGGCTAAAAATCCCTGTAACGTATTGTTTGTTTTAGGGACTAGAATATTTAAAATGTAACATGGGAAGAATATGTAAGTGTCTAGCGTGGTATTCCCCAAGTGAGAGAAGACTGGATAAGTTTAAAATCAATCAAACAAATACATGAAAAAAAGAAATAAAAGGCACTCGTGCTCCCTGTAACATTCCTTTTCCCTTCTCCAACAATTAAATGAAATCTTGAACAATCTAGAAATCTTGAATCTTGATTCTAAGAAAGATGTCCTAAGGCATGAATTTGCCTTTGAACAATAACTCAAACGGTTTAGCAGAGATGGTAAAAGTAGCAAATTATAAAATAACGAAACTCTGGCAAGTTTAGCAGTTGAAAACTAATAATTTCAGAGTTTTGCAGGGAATGCAGAGCAAGGAAATCTTTCGGGTGATAGCCTAGCTCTGTTGAAGTTAGTGATAAAACTTAGGAGGTTCCAATATGGCTTCTTAAATATGAGTATATATTACATGTGATTTTAGAGATATTACAGAACTAGTTATGGAAGTACTATGTGTACTTACAATGTATATATCACTGGGATCCCTAATATCCTCTGCATTGACATGAACTTTTAAAGTGCTCCTTTAAGCATAATTGTGTGCATGTGCAAATATGCACATAAGAAAACAAATTATTTTTTCTGAGGCTCAAAATTACATTTATTACCTCTTCAGTATTTGATGTGCTATTGAAGAAAAGGTATTTTCCATATTCAAAAATATAAGTATGTATCTACATCAAATTAGAATGTTTAATTTAAGCAAGGAATTAAATGAGATTCTTTTATTGATTTTGCATGATAAATTTAGGTTATGAAAACCATACAAATATGTTGCAGTGCAGTGATGATAGGAGTTACTATCCAGATTTCTGTAATATAGTATCTTACTATAAATAGAACTATTAATTATATAACTGCACAGATAGCGTGCCTGTCATGGAATTGATTCAAGTACTACCATGATTGCTATTTTCTAAATTTTGTCTTTAAAGTACTGCCATTGAATGGAAACTGCCACTCAATTTTTTTTTTTATTTTGGTATCTTAAAAATTAAGATGAGAAAAACTACTCTATAATTCATCTGCTCAATGTTGTTTCAATTTCTAAAAATATTTTTCTCCTACTTTTTGGTCAGTTAACAGTCCTACTGTTAATTTTATACATGCTTGTAAACCTAGTTTGCTTAATTAAAATGTGCATTATACTGAAATCTTTGCTGTTGAGCTAAAGGATGGAAGCCACAAAAATTTCATTTAATTGCAAATCTTCACTAACATCTTTTTGCAATTTCATGAGCTAGTGTTGGGAATTACAAATAGGCTTTATCCAATTATACATATATCTTATTAATCATGTTGGGTATTATTAAGAAATTAATCTATTGCCAGATTACATTGCTCCTGAGACAATATTTAAAGTTGTTATTTTATTTTTGTTTGTTCGTTACATTGCAAGGAACTTCAGGGAAGACCAACACATTTATTACATCTTTGTCCTCTGTGTTCCTGAGTTACTGTGAAATCACAGATTATTATGCATAATCCATCAGTATCAATAAAATTGGTTTTATGGAATGTAAATGTGAATTAATAATGCAGTCTAAAGTTATAAAATTCTCCATCAGTGCAGATGGTGACATGCAGGTGTATTTGAGAAACTCATTTAATAGATTCTGAAATACATTAAACTATGAAAAAGATTTAATAAATCAGTTTTATTCTTCCTATAGTGAGAAAAAAGGGAATTTAAAATGCGATTAGAAATTGTTTTTTTTTTTTTTCAAGAATACAAGGTTCTCACAGGCAGAGAGGAGAAAGGTTGGAGTATAAATGGAGAATGCTCAGTTATTTGATTTTACTCTGATACTTTGACCTTAATATTACCTTATTTTATTCTGTACGATTTTAGTGATGGGTTTGTTAGTTGTGATAAGGACATGTTTTAATATGAATTTAGTTTTTTAATTTCAGGCTTACATATTGCTTAAGCGTTTACAGTTACTGCAAACTCTTAAAATTCCTTTACAGGTGTTATGTGGTCACCATGGCAGTAAAAATTTAGCGCCTCACAAATTCGTACTATGTGACATCTTCGTGACTAGGAAAGAGCTAGTATTTCTATTTTACTGACACATCTATACCAATTTGATGCTTGTGTTGGCATGTGTATATATACTAATCTTAATCTAGCTAAATCAGATAGCCTAGCAATATAGACTAAGGATGTATTTGCCCATCTGGGCATGCAGACTGTGAGCTTTTCCTGAAGACTGTCAGTTCACCTTCCATTGCTTATGCTACATAAGGTAGTTAAATAAAATTATGCTATGACTGGGTTTTTTTTGCATGTGGTATAGACATATCCTATGGAATATCACAGAGGAAAATTTTTACTAGGAATGAATTAAAATAAGGTCTTGGCAAGAGAAAAGGGCAGAAGAAGTAGGAAGAAAACAAAGCATTGCTGTGAGCAGCATAGCTAATTGAAAGAGTATGGTGAGGACATTCAGTGATAGGCACTAGCAGATGTCTATTGACACAAGGAAATCTGAAAAGCAACTACATTTACTTGCAAGGACCTTCCATATCACATAGTTACACCCCTTGTAGTGGTTTATTACTTACTACTTTCTCACCTCCTCTTTATTTTGATTATTTGAGAATACACTGCTAGCACTTTTACCCTAATTCAAGAGAGTATTGAAACAGTAGGTTCAGTGAAGAGGATGACGCTAGTCATTTGTGCAGAAGTCTCCTTTCATTTGCATTATAGTCATAGCAGACTCCTGACAAATATAACTGCTGATAGCAATGAAGTTTAATGGGAAGGTTCTGCCAGACTAAAGAGAAAAATAAGCAAATTTGAAAACTGAAAAGAAGCAAAATTAAAAATGGAAAAATGACTGTGGAATGGTGATCTTGGCTTGTTACCACTAATTCCTTACTGAGCTGTCCAAGTCGAGCCTTCTCTTTTTTACCGAACAAACGTCCTATTGAAGACTTGATTCCTTTCTTCTTCGGAGCTTTGTGCAGGGAGTCCTGGCTGCTACTGACACTGCCAAGACCAATGCTTTCTGCCTCCAGTGAAGCAGGCAAACTACTACAAAATGATAACAAAGAAATTGAATAGATAACATGTCAAAATTTGCAGGTAGTTTTTTATTTTCTTCTGAGCAGCTCTGCAAACAAATCTCCCCACAAGTGAAACAATCACATCTTCTTCCTTAAATGATTTAGAAACCTGAAGAAATCAGGTCATTTTGGAATAGTTAAACAACAACATGATTTGAAAAGAATAATATGCGGTAAAACAGTGAAGTACCAATTCATCTTACAAATATCTTACCTTCTGGCATCATTGTGGTATGAAGAAGGAAGGGTATGAGTCATTCTGATAGCTCTGGGTGTTGGGGGAGGAGAAGTTTCACATTTGATTGTGGCTTTATCTTCACGCCCATCTTCTTCAACTACTGCGATCTGGGGGAGAGAGACTCCATGAGAGCAGAATAGCTTTTCAAGAAAGTTTCAACATATGCTGCACGAATTTGTCAAGTGAACTGAAGCATGTATGGATTCAAGTGCAATTTTCTGAGCAAATTTTAAGGATTCTTATTTTTGAAAGAGACTGTTGGGAAAGAGCAATTGCCTAAATATGGCAGCTTGAAGTACGTAGTTGAAAGAAAAGAGATTACACTTGGAGAATAAATTCATTCCTTTTATGCCAAACAGGTTGATCTAGTAAAGGTCTAAACATGAAAGTAACCTTAGACATGAGCGGGTCTCTTGCATTAAACAGGATTATTTAAGTAAACAAAGTTTCTCAGCGATGTAAGGGAGAAGGTAAATACAGATATAAACAGGACCACTCTCTCCATAGCTTGTTAACAGAATGGTCAGAATGCTTGAAAATGAGCATGAACAAAAAGGAGTTTTGTCACAGCATATAATGATTTATCTTAAATACTATCTCCTCTCATGTAAAGATAAATCCCATATTCAGTGCCAATTCTGTAAACAACTTTATATTGCTCCAGAAGATTTCAAGTAATCTGACTCTGCTTCCTCCAGCAAGAAGAATGGCCAAAATACATTTGAAGGTAATTCTTTTGTGTCCACACTTCGTTTGTGTCCCTTTAAGTTTGTGCTGTAGAGGCTACTACTCCAAGGCATCGCTGGTGGGCCTTCATTCTATGGCTTAGCTGTGACCCCTGCAAGCCTTTCCAGGGAGGATTAACATTATTATGTCCAGGAATCAAACGAAAAGGAGTGGAGAGGATGCAGTGGCTGGCAAGGAACCCGGCTATCTAAATAGCAGAGGAATATGATAAATGTGCTCTCCCAAACTTAAAAAAAACCCAGTATACCTTTCTCCGATGTTTCCTTAGGTCGCTTGGCTTAGATTGGTAACAAAAGCAACAAAAACAAAAAAAGAATGATTAATAAATCTTATTTGAGCATAATAAAATGCCACACATTCATTCTTCTCACATTCAGAAGTGGGAAGTGGAGATTTCATTAATTTAATACTATCCATATTATATACTAATTATACACTTGGTATCATAACATAAGATAACCCCTGACAAATATGCCATTCTGGGAAAGCAGGTATTTTTTCTAAAGTTACAATATCTCCTTCATTTTCATAAGCTTAGAAAAGAATAGGACATTGCAAGCTTATAGTAGCACTTTTTATTTTTGGAGTTTTCATATAAATCCTTCCACTACCCCCAACACAGAGATTTTTTTTTTTTTCTTTAGTTTTATCTAATATTACATATGTATTGGTGTCTCACCAAGTATAAACACAAAATATCATCAACAAATACCGTGTTGGAAAAAGGGGTCTTTCTCTCCAGTTATCCCATATTAATGTGACTGGCATTGTCAGTCAATGGATACAAATTCACCCATCTTCTGTACTGCAGCATTATTTGGCAGTAGAAGGCTGCTAGAATGTGTCTTGTTCAACCCCATTTTTATTTTTGAAAGATGTCTCATTCATTCAAGGAAAGCTGAAGATACTCCGCAGAATTTATCATCTACTGCATGGACCTGGGCTGTGGAAACTCATGCAGTACTGCTCCTCCAGCCAACCCCTACAGGATCATTTGGCAATTTGGGCTCTAGAGATCAGACCTCTACAGAGCTCTTCCCAACTCAAAGTTTCCACTTAGAGGATGTCTGATAGCCTGTTGTGTCTGTCCCCAGCCAGTAAGGAGAAGGAGATATTCAACACCGAACTCCTGCTGAAACAGTGCAGGGCAGAAGTGTCCTGAAATGGTTGATGAGGGTGAGCAAAGTTGTGGGTTGTGCTGTTGAGCACGCAGTGGGGTGCTACTTCTACAGCTTATGATATGTCAAGAGTTCAACTGCAACTTATACAGACATACCCATCTGAGCTTTAGCACAGCTAGAGCTGGGTGCCAGTGAGGCCATGGCAACCTGAAGCACAGAGGCTATGCTGTCATTTTGTATTTGAATCTGATGAACCTACTGACCCAAAGCTACTGTGTCCAAACCAAGGCAACCAGGCAGTGCAGGTGTCTGCTGGAAGGTCAGTTTAACCATTGCCATTGACCTGCAGCCAGATTGTTTAGTTTAAATGGCTGGTGAAATGGAGCCAAACTGCATATTCGGGAAGGTGCTGCTTTGGTGAAGTGGGTGGCACCGCAGCAGCCTGCACRTCCACCTCCTCCACAACAGTCTGCGCCACCAACATTTTCATTTCTGCTGTTCAGCAGTGGGAACTGGGGGCAGCAAAGAATCAGTGCCACAGTCTGCCACAACTGCCAGCCCTGACCTCCCCTCTGCTGTCTTTAGTTCCCAAGAAGTCAGCAAACACCATCCTAAACTGGGAGGGGTAGAGGTGGATACAAGTCATTGTCGGTTCCCAGGAAAAGGGAGTACTCAGCTAGATGATGGTAGACAAAAGTCCCTACTCCCAGCTGAGCAGAATGAACATCCAGGCTCCATTCCCAGCTGTTCTTAGCAACCTTCTCAGCTAGGAGAGTTAATTTCTGCTTTCTGATTGAGATTAACGCTCATTTCCCCTCTTAGAAGAGGCTCCACAGGGAACCAGTGCTGCTGCTTCCCAGGAATGGACCACAAGGGGGACATTGATGACATTCAGATTATCAGAGAAATAGCAAATAAAAAATGGGGTTACACATATCCTATTCTCCTCACTGTATGTAAAGATCAGCAGAGAGGGCTGCTTTGATTCTCTCCTAGTGCTTAAAGGGATGAATTCACCCAGGCTCCAAACTGGTTTGTAGCCCACACTGAACACTGCACCCTGCATCTGCACTCTTAACAATATCAGCGTACATCTTGAATATGTCGACACATACTACCTTCACTTACTTGACTGTTGCACTGTTTCTTTTTGTCTAGGACCAAAATAAATTTTTTTGCAAATCCCTTTTAAAATCAAACCAGACATTTCAGAATATGTCTGCAAAGGTACAGTAATGTTAGAAATGCTTTGAATGATAACTTGATGGCTTGGTATCTATTTATGTGTGCTGCTTGCAATGTTGAAATATATCAGTTAAATGAATTATTGGAAAACAAAGCACTTACTTCAAGTGCTTGATATACCGTCATGAAGAATACATACAAAATGCTGCAAGTATAAAAGAGTATACCAAACATAGAAGTATATCCAAATGATCATATATATGAAAGAGTAGAAGGTTTTAATGTCTTCTAGACATTTCTTGGAGGTTTAAACTCAGCAATAGTCCCATAGACTATTGTGTAATAACTGTATTACTTCAGAGCTTTTCATTAGTAAATATTTTTTACATATAAATTGATTACAGTAATTCCAATGATCGTTCTGTTTGTTATTAATTCCACTGCCTATGCGCTGAAGGCCCTTGATCCTCAGATCATTATGTCCCTGGTGAATCATGCAATGCTCAAAAACACAATAACAAAACCTAAAACCACCCGAATGTCCATATTGTAGGGAATTTGCTATCTGTATTTATGATGGAGAGGTGAATAAAGAATTAGAGACATAAGCCATTCATACAGTGAAAAGATGAAGTATTTAATACTAGAAATATCACACCTAAAATTGGCATCACAAAGTTTCTTACCAGCGTCATAACCCCCATTCTGTCCATCTCCCTGGCTGGACTGCGAGGGGTGAGTTTAGGAGTTGAGTGTCCGCTGGGAGGAGATGAGCTTGCAAGCGACGATGCAGTCACTGAGCCAGTAATGGATGTACCTTGGTGGACTCTGGCCAGATTTAAGCCTTCCAGACTCACGCTGGCCACTCTGTTCTCTATCTCTTCGGCACGCAGTTCTGTYGACTCTTTCTCTTCTTGGATTAACCTTATTAAATAAAAGAAGAATGTGGTTGTATTTGTCTCTGCATACCCCAAAAGCAAAACTAAAAAATGTTTCCTTTCAAATGAGATTCAAAAGAAAAAGAAAGCAAACATGAATAGCATAGATCAACTCCAAAATAATATTGAAAAGGGTATTTTTAATCACCAGAATTATAAAATTATTTTTCTTAATTCCTCCAGCCTCAAAAACTGTTTGAAGAATCTGCCCAACAACAAGACTTGACATATGACATTTCAAGAAGACTGGTTCCCTTTGCAAAGGAGACAGTATAGGGGAGGCGGGATTAACAATCCAATTTACCATAGGAAACTAATTCCAGTCTTAAGTTGGCTTCATCTGATTTTCTGTTGCTAAAGCACGAACACAAATTTAAAGCCAAATGAAACTGGGCCTTTAAGAAGGGAATTGCTAAGATAATCCATATTAATAAAACAAGAGAACAAGCAAAACAATTTGTCCATTTCATCCCTACAAATTGATGAAAAAATGACAGTTGTTTCTAAAGCATTGAGTTTTTAAGTGTATTTTATTAAAATAGCTCTCCTGCTAACAACAAATATAAGCTGCTTAAACGTATATAGCCTCAAGAGGATGTTTCCACTGGCTTCTTTAGTTTTGGTTTTAATTGTGATTGCACATAGAATGATAAAATGTGTTTAAAATAAAACATTTATTTATAAGTCCCTTGCCCATAAACCCACATTAGAAGGAGTCTTTTTTTGCAAAGAGGAGGAAAAAGTATGAAGGATCAAGGTTAAATGAGAGAATATGAAGTTTGGGGAGGCTGAAAACTGTGAACCAGGCTTTTCTGAGTGAAATGAAGCAAGTACAAGAAATGAGAACATAATACATTGAAAATAGAAACCTACAAATTCCTGTGCTGTGATATATCTTCTACCCTAACATCCATTTCAAAATTTCTATAAAATGTCTACAGTTCTTTCTGAAATGAGGCATGGCAGGAACTTAAAGGCAAATAATATTTTGAAAGGGAATTATAACAATCTTTTTCATTTTAGTAATCTAAATTCTGAATCATCTTGTATAATAAAACAAATCTAAGGCAAAATAAATTTTTAATCTCTTTTGATATCTCCAATCATTTGATAAACCCTTATAGTGTTTGTCAAGAAAAAGAAAAAAAACCAAACCAAGAAAATGTGAAATACAGTACAGTTTACAAGACTATCCTTGTAGAACCATTTTTCCTGAAATGTATAAAAAAAAGAATATAAAATTAGTTACCTGGTTCTTTAATAATGACGGTGATGGTAATGAGAGCCTATACTTCAGTATAAGCTTAGCAGTAGGGGAAATAAACTACTCTCAGCGGACCTCCAGTAAAAAAGGCTACATACAATGTGCACCCTTGCTTCCTTTTTGAGATAAAACCGTACCTAGCATCTAAGTCAAGATCCTGTGTTAAGTAAAACAGTGATCTGATTCAGGATGGCATAAATAATATCCCACTATGTCACCTGCAGGTAGGGTTTCTTGTGAACACCTTTTACTGTATTACATAATTACCTGTTAAATTGTCAAAATGCTAGTATTTTTTAAAACAAATACATTTGTTGCATCTACAGCTTCCTGAATTGGTCACAGTGCTGATAACTTTGTAATAACAGAAAATATGGATAAGGTTCTCTCTTTTACATACACTGTTTTAAGGAGATTTACCCTCCCAACCACAAAATTCTCTTTGACTCTCTATCTTGACAGCTGTAATAAGAGATTTTAGAAAATAGCAGAGTAATCCTATCTGAATGAAGAAATTCTGGGAGTAATGAAAATGCAAAGCTGTAGATCTGTAACAAGAAGCCTCCCCTGTGAACAGAAAAGTTATTCAAATTCAATATATTCCAATAGAGTTCTCCCTTTAAAGTTATAGAGAATGGCTTGACATTTGGCAAAAGGTAATCTGGTTTTGATTATATTTCTAACCACAGCCTTTCTTTCTATAGTATTACCAGAAATTCACTAATACATTTAGTAATCTCCTTCATTCCCTTCTAGAGAAACAGTCACTGATGAGAAGATGTTTTTCATACACCAAGTTTTTAAAAGTTACCCTTCCTGAAAAACATGTAAGAATGCTCTAAGCCTAAAATACGGTTTTGTTTATAAAACTCACTTAATTAAAATACTTCATTGGATTTTCTATCACTCCATTAAATTTGCACGGAAATTATTAAGATACATTCAATTCACCACCTATTTCCAAGCACTATAACCCAACTTGGAGCATGAAAAATTACATTCAATGCCTCCATAGAAAATCAAAACCATGTCTTAGAAAACGTGGCTTATATAGGATGTAACATAGGAATAATTACCAGAAGAAAGCATGAAGAGCACTGAAATAAAACATTTCTGATAGGTGGCCATTAGTGAGTAAGAGGAGTCATGCAGAACAGTGAAAAAGACCTTGAAAAGAGGACTATAAATATCAATCTGCCAAATTTGCCCTGTGTTAGCCTTCTCTAACGTATTTCTCTTCAATTGGCCAGCAGTTCTTCACTTGGAACATTTTTTTGAAAGAAATKTCTATGGCTAGGAAATGAAGATGCCATTGTTATCTTCACACAATCAATACTCTCATATGAAAAGCGGACACATTATCAATCCTTTAAATGTACAAGTGGTTTCCTAATTGTTATGAATGGTACCTGAACTCATGCACTAAAAGAAACTTGAAGCTGTAATCATAAGTGCATCACAGCTGGTTCAGGCTACATACCTGATTTCTTTATTGATTGCATCTAGCTGCTCCTGAAGCATCATGGCCAGAGTCTGGGCATCGGAATGGCCGCTTGGTGACAGGAGGTCCATGGAGCTGAAAAGCGTTTCTCTATCATCGTCATCTATGTCGGACATTTCAGTGTCACTTTCAAATGGATGGCTGCTCAAAACGCCAATCTGCTGAGTCCTATTCCACTCGTGATCTCCAAGTGATTTTACCTGAGCAGGAATTAGGATGTACATGGCTTATTCCATGGAAAACAACTGCAAAGTTGAACTTCTATAAAATGGGAAAGGAAAGCAACTAACATTTAAGAATACTTATTCAATGATTAATTCACCATTAATATTTGCAATATTACCACAGATGATGTACAGTATTTTCACATAATTTCTAATGCTGTGCAAAATTAACTATCAGGAAAATTTACACAAAAATATACCCAGAAAAGACAGACAGTCAAGTATGCTTGAACTTTGATGTCTGAACTTCAACCTTTTCTGTCTTCATTTTAGTACAACAGTACTCTTGTCTGAGTATGTATAGAACAAAACCCTGCTATTTGGGTTTTTTGTTTGGTTTTTCTTTTTTTGGTGTGTTGTTGGGTTTTGGTGGTGGTGGTGTTTTTTTTTTTTTTTTCCTCGAAATACGCAAACTGCAAGCTTAAGAGCCTGAAATACATTCTCTTATCAGGTAATATATGAGAAGAAATTGGGGATTAACCTTTGGTTCATCTCTGCGTACACCCATCCGGCCTCTTCTAGGTCGCCTTATCACTTTAGTTGACCGATAGTCAGACTGGCTATCAACCAGTGAGCCCACAGAATACCTCAGCTCTGCTGATGTGTCAAGGTGAGGCCTATAAAGAGAGCCACAGAAGTACACTAAGAGAGTAATAGTAATAATAACAGCAACAAYCCAATGACCTTCAGTCTAGGAACACAGATATATTTTTTTAAACAAACAAATTATTATGTATCAGAATAAATGACAAAAACATGGCACAAAATATAACTTAAAAGTGAAAACTTGAAATCATATTATGAGAAAATTAAGGAAGAAAACAAATGAATAAAACCTCTGATTTTTCAAAATTAAGGACTTCCATAGTAAAACTCATTGTCCAAAACTATAATATGAAAAAACAAGCAGGTTTCAGGACAAGATAATTAACAGAACTGGCTGCTGAATGTACTATCCTGTATATTTTCCTTCCATTACTTTCCTGAATAAATATGCCTGAGGTTACTGTAAGCATGTTAACATGTTCATGAGTGAGGATATCTATAACACTTTCCTACTGTAAGTCTGTGCTCCGCATTATGAAAATATTAGTGAATTGCCCTGCAATATATAACGTTGGTTATGAATGATTCATATTTATTTGATGATGCTTTTGAGAGTTTTAACCCCAAATTTTTCCTGCAGTCCTGGTAAATCTTGGGACATTGTGGAGAGGCATACACATGATGACTTCAGCATATCTTTTCTTGGCTGCATACAATGGTCCCTGGCCTTTCTGCCCTTGGTGAAACAGCAGCAGTAAAAGTTCCCTGCATAGTGCAATAGAAGCATCCTGCCCATGGGCTATGTAGCAGAGTCAGAAGAGCAAAGGCTCCATGCACCATTCAGCCACAGCAGTGGAGACCTGAACAGTTTCTATTTCTTAACACATAAGCAATCTCCACATAAAAATATATGAATAGCATGACTATAATAGAAAAAAATACTATACTAATAAGACAACTAAATATGTATTTGTTTATAGCGACCCCTAAAAAATGTTTGACATTTCACTATCTATAAGAGAATAAAATGAGAGTTTAATGTTGTACTTACTTTTTTTTTTTTAAACTTTGGAAAAACGCATACAGTCACCTACAGACAACTTATAGGGTTCACAGCAATGTTAATAATCAGTTATGGGAAACAATAGGAATAAGTTTTGTTCTTAAACACTTATCTCACTTTGAAAAGAATGCTCTTCAAGAAAATGATGGCTTTAATCCTAGACATAAAAAAGCTAAGTAAGAGAACGTCTGCTTTCCAAAATGAAGGAGATAATTCAGAAAACCGTGTGTATCTATGCTGAAAACTGCAGGCTGTAAGTGTGACTGTTTTCCTGAGCTCTAGTTCTGTGTCTTTTTCTAAACATACAGATTCACTTTTCCTTGAGAACTTAATTTGAATTAAAACACCCTCATCTTGGAAGACTGAAGCATTAGTCTCAAATTTCAAATATCACTTTAATAAAGTAAAAGTGAAAGATAAAATATTACAACTGTGATGCCTGTATATTGATAAATGGGAAATGTGAAAACATCACGATAAACATGAAAGCCTCTACTACAAGCTACTTTGGCAGAGTGGTATGAAGAAACATAATTACTGTCTGGTATTATAAGTACTGTGACAAATCTAAAATAATAATGGAAGGATTTCAAGCACTAATACAGTTTGTTTTATAAAAATAAATACTGTAAGAAAACAAATAAAAAAAAGAGGTACCAGAATTCCTGAAATGTGAGTATGTGCCATAGTAATCAAATCAGATACATAAAAATGTCACAGATACTGAATAATGTTTTAGAATTTAGGTTTTGGGTAGAGCATACATCAGAGCTCATACTGTTGTCATAAATGTCCTTTTCTGAACAACCATCAGGTTATCTTCTCTTACGCTTCCCATCATGCCCGGTAGGAACTTCCATAATATTATGATTTTACCTTTTAAAAAATTCTCTAAAACTCACTTTTTTCATTATACCAATAAGAAAACTTGGCAACAGTTGGGCTACAAATGTCCTAAGCCCTCCATCTACAGCACCAGACAATAATCTTTTGGGTTTTTTTATGTTTAATTTGTCTGTATGTCTGTCATCTGTTATATAGTAAACCATTTAGGGCAGTGACTGTTTTTTATTTTCTGTGTTTGTACCATATTTGCTGTAATAGAACTTTGCTCTGATAATTGATAATACTTGGTACTTGTGCAGCAAGTTGGCAGGAAAAAAACCAGCCCAGGTTCCAGTCTCCGGCAGCAAATACCTATCTGCTGACCAGCTTCATTATTCTTCTGCTGAAAGAACAAGCTCCTGCAAATACAGAACTGAATATGTGCTTAGAACAGTAAGTATTTAATGCTGATACCTCCCTGTTCCTGAGAGGTCTGGTAGCTTCGCAAGGTGAGGTCATGGAAGGGGAAATATACTGTTTTGGGGGAACCTGCTGAATTCCCAAGACATTTAGGCAGCTTGTCAAGTTCAAACAGCCCTTTGATAAGGGCTAATCAGACTCCTATTTACAGAGCACAAGCTAATGATACTCATCTACCCAGCAAGAAAGGCTGCTGTTCACCAAGGATGGCTGCTCCAAAAACATCTCTGCTGTTTGTTGCAGCAGTTCAATAGTCTGTGTCCTCTCAAGCACTCTCAGAAAAGTGTTGTGTGTGCCTGTAGTCACACTTACACTCCCAAAGGAACAAAAATTCAAACAGTTACAAGCATCACATTCTGAATTTCAGCGATTTACACTTCTCCATGTATAGAAAAATATTATTCCAAGAGATAATAAAAGGTCGAGGGAGAAACCATGCCCAGGTACTGAGCAATATGTCTGCGGAAACAGTGGGCAGACAATACCTGATGCAAGCAAAAAAAATTATCCAACAAGAATAACTTCAGAGAATTACAGTGCTCTGAATTTAGTCTTGGTCCATGAGCTTTGGCTGGCAGGTTTTAAAAGTTAATGTGTTGCTTGTTATGAAAACAGGACATGGCACACAATGATCAATAAAGTAACAATTTTATTTTGAGGGATACTTTTAGGCAAGAAGGACTGTCTGTCTAGAATTATAAATTCATTTCAGCTATTGGTAGGTACTTCTATGATACCTGTCTCACTATTGTTCCCATATTGCTTTTCCACCACAAAGAGGCATAATGTTTAACATCCTCTTACGATATTTTCAGATGTCTCTGAATACTGCCTTCATCTTTAGCTGGAGATCTGTGGTCTTATCTTACACATTAAGCAAAGCTGAGTTATTTCTTGCTAATAAAAACATAATTATTAGATGTACTTGATAGAATAAATAACGAAATATGATCATAAATATGCTGATTAGTTTCAGCATTAAAGGCGATGGTTTCAACTTTATTATTAAGCTCTCCTGGGAAAAAATGGGTATTTGGATATACTTTTGAAAACATTCCATAATTGAAAAGACTTTCCTTAATCTCAGTAATATTTCAGTGTATACTCACTGCTATAAGGCCCCGTTTACCTATGAAAAAAGTGAAAAGCAACAGTAATAATCATTGCACGGATTTTATATTTTTGAAGAAACACATGATATTTTTATGCGTGGTCTGAACACATCCCTGTTGTAAAGGCTTGACACTTATATTTACATTCTCTTTCAATTCAAAGTGAGGAAACTCTTGTCATTAAATATTACCTTGACAATGTGGGTTCGATTAAAGAACCAGCCCTCAATTTCATTTGATCCAGTTCAGATCTCAGTTTCTCAATTTCTTCAGCAAGTCTTTCCTGGAAATGAGAATAGTAAGATATACTTACTTGTAATACAATATACATTTACTTTATGAGATATTGCTCTCATAAAGCTAAACAAGATAAACTGAATGTAGCACTGACTATAAGAAGAAAAGGCAGTGAACTCATTCAAGTCTCATTATTGCTAACAAGACATGCATCAAGAGGAGGTTGTACTACTTAGTGTTTTTCCACTAGCTGGAAGTGATGGCAGGACAGGTTTGTACTTGAAACTTACTTTTTTCTTCTTATACAGCTAGGGTCAGGAAAAGAACCAGCAGCGATTTCTGCACTAACTGCACTCTCTGTGCCCAGCATAGATCAGCGTGCAATGTGCTATTTGCCCTTTAGAGACAGAGATTGCGTCCTGGCCTTTTTATTTACAAATAGAGACATAGACTTAGAGACAACCACATTTTAGGTGTTTTATTGAACTGCAGCTTTACAGCTCACTCTTGGGAGCTGATGGAACTCCAGTATGAGGTGCTACTGGTGAAAAATGACAGAATGCCACAAAAATTGGATTTTTGGAACCAACTAACAAAAAGACTATTGACAGCAACCACTAGGAGAAAAAGCATTGTTCCCAAATTCTACAAATAACAATAGTCTACTAATAAAATGAAAAGAAATCAAAGAATTTTAAAACAAATTAAGAGAGAACATGGGATAAAGAAGTAATGCTGCTGTTCCTAGAGTTTAAAATGTTCAGGATTCCAAAATGCTAGGAAGGAAAGGGATCTGTGCTTAATTACTATCAGATTCAGTAATTCTTATTACAGTATTTTTACACTATTTCTTGGCTGAATAGAAGACATGACTTGGTGGTTACTCTGCTTGTATCATTTGCTAATTATTTAGAGATTATTAATATCTGGTGTTATGTCCATGCATCTGAAATTGCTTCATCAGTTTTTTCATCGAAGTGGAACAAATAAACCCTTCAAAGTGGGAACTTAGAAGCTCTGGAGTCAGACCTATGTGGTTGTGTGTGAAGAGAACTCATCTCCATCAATTGCACAGAGCGGTAGTGGAGGTGTTCTATTTATTTCACTTCCCATCCTTAAGCAAGAATCAATAAATATAATAAATAAAAATATCTTTGCAAAAATACTTTCAATACAAATGTAGATTTTTATACCAATTTTTCATCTTGGTCAAGAGTTGATATGAACATTCAAGCCAGAAAACAGACTGAAAAAGAATTAGCCACTGTATTCACTTCCACTCTAACACTATTAAAACTATAAAGTTTTGTTGGAGATAACATTGGCAAAATACCTTATTTACACAGACAAAATTGGTATCCATAATTCAGGTTTAGATTCTCTGGTAGCAAAATGATAGAAACTTTTGTTTCAATTGACACAGCTTTAGAAATGTCCTTTCTGTCCTTTTTTGTCATCTAACTATAGGGTGAAGTATGATCCTGATTTTGCGACAGCTGAATCACCTTATAACTGTGGTAGTACAGCAGGGAAATTTTATTTATTTAAAATGCACTACAAGCTCCTTTTTGGGACTTTAATCTCTCTACCTTTCTACAAGGTTATCCGAATGTGGATGAAAACAACAATTTATTTGAACAGATACTTCTTTTGTTATTTTTCTCAAAGTTCTTGATTTTGGATGTCATATGATATAATTATATTAGTATCGAATGGAGCTATGTTTTTTAAATTCTATACAATCTCTTTTAAATGGATTTGATACATTACAAAAACACTTCTGTGAATCTGAAGGCACATACATTTGTGTATCCTACTGTGCTCAAGGCAAGCATAACTTCAAAACAAAATCCTAAGATCTGGGATTGGAATAAATATTTATAATTAATTTGACTGATTCACTAAACAGTGTTAGGGGTTAATTTGCAATGAACTAAGAAAGGCCACTTTCAGTTATATTTAGCATAATGCTACTGCACCTGTTAAGAAGAATTGCATCAAATCAAGCAATTACATTCTTCACTATGGAAGTGTAACCAGTTATGCATACATCTCTGTTAAACAAGAGTTTTTCAAAATCAAAACTGATAGAACAAAAATTCTAGAGCCAGTGAATTCAATATGAATTTTAGCATTGCCTTCCTGAGGCTAGGATCTCAACCATGAACTTAGCTCAGAACAATTGTTAGAGACCCTCAAAGGCTAGTTAAGACATCTGGGTGATTAAAGGAATTATCATTGATGCCAGGAAGATTTCACATGCTAGTTGGATAATTAATATACCATATACATATTTCCAAATAATAAATATATAACTTTTGATAAAAACAGATAAAATTGCTATTTTTAGCAATTTTAGCAATTTACTATAAATAGTAAAGTACCTTGTCATGTAAAGACTCTTCCAGATTTTTCCTGAAACTTTCAGATTCTTGAATCAAAACATTCTAGAAATTAAAAGAAAAAATAAAATATAGATAAAACAGAAAGAAATTAGAGAAATATTAAATATTCAGCTATCACGATATACATGTAGCCTCCATGTACAAGTTAGCAAAGTTCATATTCTACTGGGCTTTAAAATTAAAATCCCTTAATGCTTCAGTTTGAGTATATATTAAATTTAAAACACTGGAAATAATCCAAACATGTAGGATCATGTTCTACCAGGAACAGCAAAAACTTTGCATTTTCCTTTAACTGAGCAACTGTCACACTCTTACACAACTATTTCTCCCAGGTTCTTCTTTTGGCAGGCCTATTTCTTGCTTTGTACGACATTTTGTTTCAATGATATAAACCAGAAGTACATCCTCTGAGAAGTTCTGAAATATCCTTCTGAAAGACACTGAAAGATTCCCCTCAGATGAAACTGAAGGTGAGTAAGAAGAAGAGGGAGGCATTAAGGAGGGTGAATATAAAGATCATGGGATTTGAACTTTGCAGGCCCATTGTGTCTCACATCATGGAAAACCTGTAAATAACATTCCCTTTCCAAGGGTAGATGCTCCTTCTCCTGTGGTGACAGCATTTTACTCTTCCCAAAGGAAGTGAGGTAAAATCAGCAGGCTAAAATACGGCAATGACAGCACATCTGAAACACGGCCATTCCTCAGTTCTTGTCCACTTTCTCTCACTGCCTCATACCGTGTCGTGCACTGGTCCTTTATAAGCTCTTCRTCAGACTCCCCGCTGATAAAACAGGGACTCATAATATTCAGCATATGCAGTTCACAGGAGTCCTGGAAAGATTCTTGAGCACACTCTTGAATTATAAGTTAGACCATATTTGTGGTAATATTTGGTAATACAAAACCAGCATGATGCTTCCATCCCCATAAGAGTAGAACAGGTCTCATACAGGAGAATCTTTATCAAGCTGAACTTTATACTGCTCTTTGCACTGTACCTTTTCTTCAAGTGCTGCCATTCTCTCTTTTAAGTGTAGCTGCAGACGCTCATTGGATTCGGTCAAAAGTCTGTCTACGGTATCTGATAATCTTTTGTTGTGCTCCTCATTCATTTTTTCTCTTTGCCTTGCCTTTAATGTAGAATAGAAGAGACAGATTGGTAGGGCCCAAAATTAACCAGTACAGACTTGTATCATTAAAAAATAAAAAAAAATATGGTAACCGTAGCCATTTAAAGAAATCCCACAGGAAACATAATTACACATTCATTTTTCTATCAGCAGAATACTTTGAAAGCTGCAACTAGATGTAAACCAGTATATTAAGATGGTTAAGTAAAGTGGGAAGATGCTGCCATCACTGCTATAAATAAAACATTTACCAGTAGATAGATTTGCGTGCTGGAGTGCATAACGTAGTGCTACATTGACAAATTAAAAGAAGAAAAGTGCACAGAAGTTGTCTGCAATACACATACTCTTTGAAGTTCCTGATTCTTCTCTTCAAGTTGAGCTTCTAAATGTCTCATACGTTCCTCAATGTTTCCATGTCTTTCTTCTGCCTGTAAAAAAATAGAAAGACTCTTTCTGTAACTTAAGTGGCTTCGTAAGTTTTTATCTCAGTAAGGTTTAAACAAAACATAAAGCAAGCTACTACTAACTGCAAACTTAGTTTTCCGAAAATAAACTTTATTTAAACAGGCAGCTGAACAGCATTGCTTGAAATGTGTCAGCTACAAAGGCCTGTTACATCCAAGCATCAGCAAAACATTGGAGTTATTTATGAGCAATGAAATCAGCCAAATGTAACATGCAGACTGTGCATGGTTTGAACACAAACCTGCCATCGTAAAATTGTAAGCTCCTGAAGCACTGAACTGCACAATGGTTGATTATCAATAAAAAGAAAATAAGTTAAAGAAAATGAAAACAAATCAGATGGATTCTATTTAGCAATAGAAAGTAAAGTCCAGTAGGACTACCTTCCTACGTATGGAGATCATTTCTTGTAGTTTAGCTTCCATAACATATTGATAATCATCAGATGAGGTAGAAGAGGTTGGATCAGACTAACAAGTCAAGGAAAAGGAGAGGGACAAAATTGAAAAATCAGAACTAAAGACACTGACACTGAACAGAACACAGCACAGAATGCTTAAAAGAAAAGAGTGACTGAAAATTTAATACTTTTAACTGACAGATTTTTACGTGGAATAAACTACACTGATACTTGGTGAATATGATGCAGTTGATGTGGAGAAACTGAAAATAATGGAATGCTAAAAAAGCTATCAACCTACACATGGAAGTTCAAGGTTAGTGATGGCTGGCTGATGACAAATTACTACAGAGTGGATTCAAAGCAATACTGTCTAATCTAATGTTTTTTTTGGAATTATGGCAAACTAAACACCAGAACAGGACTCTGCAAGGCCAATGTCGGAAAGTCCTTTATAATTCTTCTATCATTTTCTAGGAATGAAAACAATGCATAAATACTAAATTAATGGATTGGACAGTTACAGAACTGTGCAATGTTATGGTACATTCCCTAATTTCTAGAAAACAGAAAGAACATCAAAAGAGACAAGGCTCAAGCTTTAGTATTCCATTATAGAATACACTATATAAGCCTTTTCATCCAAATAAACAATCTAGTTTTCATCCCTTTGAAAGGATCCACCCTGGTGGATCTCTTTGGAAGATCAAGGTCATCAGATAAAAGAAGAACCTATAAATAAAAATTCATTAATAGGAATGAAAAGTCATTATTGAGTACAGAAATGGTAATCCATCCAATGATTCATTACTACTTCCAACAGAAGTTGACCTTAATTAGGTCATTTGTTGCAAAACATGAATATTCATGTTATTGTCATATCAAACAAGTCTATGTTATCATTCAAAATGAAAAAAAAAAAAAGCCCTTAAAGAAAGGGAAATGCTATATTGGATTTGTTGCTATGGAAACAGGAATGTGCATAAGGCATATAGACAGTGCTACTGATGACTGAGTTGTGAGCTCGCGCTTGTCAAATGCTATTTCACTCTGTCAGATTTACCCTCTCTCAAAAAGAGATCCTGAACTCCATCTTTAGATGAGCAAACTTTAATATGTATAAGAAATACTAATTTTACAACTGTATTTTTTTAGTGAGACTGTTTTTCATACTGTTGTCTACTAATGATGTAGCAGAATAATTAGGAATAGATACCAAAGTAATTCCAGATGTACATCATAACTTAAAATTACCCATAACTTAAACTCAGCAGTATTATCAGGACCAAAAGATCAGACAGAAAACAAGCTTGTGATCTAGAGATTTATAAATATAAACTGCAACTTTTGATATGAAGACAWCCATATGAGAAAATCCTGCTTTGTATAAATACAAGAATAATGCTTAATTTTGAAGATCGCTACTATTCTTTTCAGAGTAAGTATATTCACAAAACTCAGATTCTTGCAAAATTTAAGGGAAAGACAGTATACTTTGTAACTAAGCTTATTTAATAAGTGCATTTATCATTTCTGATCATGAAGCAGGTGTATTGTGATGCATTTGAACTTATTCATTATCTGAAACTATTTTGTCTATTTATTATGACTTGGACCAGTGACAATCCCTTTATGATCTTCTTTGTCTTTTAGTTTTACATACTAGTTTGTTTCAGAACACAAATGCTAATGCACTGCTTCCTGTCCCAGTTGGATAAATAGAAAGATAGGGTTGAAAAAATTAAGTCCCTGTGATTGCAGAAAACCCTGCTCTCCCTTCCACAAAGTGACCAAGCTTTATCCTCCTCTGTAGAAGCTAGACTTTTCCCCTTTTTGAGTCCTGGCTGCACTATTGGTTCAAGGCCTTCCATTAATGTGTTTCCTAGGGTCAGGAGAAGATTTGAAACCATCAAATCTCTGAGCTGATGATGGAGAAGGCTTAAGTAATTCTACCTCTTTTGAAACCATTTTCATTGAGGAAGAAGTATAACCCATTGGGGGGTATCATCCTACAAAATTAAACTACTTAGAAGCTTCATTAAGTAACTTGCTTTTAAAGTTTGCAGTCAGCTAATCTTCACTGCTTCTATACACTTAATTGCAGGTTAATGCAAAATATGAAGATAACCAAACCAATACTTCTAGGTTCAAAGGGGATCTCATTTAAGTCTTCTGATAGGTGGTGCTGTCTGTCATAACCTGTCCTTGAGAAGCCAGTCTAGCTAGCTATATCATTTACATTTATTTTTCAAACTAAAAAATAGATTTTCAGTCCAAACCATGTCGTACTTTATTCCTTAGCAGGAAACAGTCTTTTCAATGCATAAAATAATTGTGGTATTAGGCCTAACTATTATTTGGAAGAGGAGGAGGAATAAAATTATTGTCAGAATTATGTACGTTATCTGAATTCTTATATAGAAAACATACTTGAAAGAACACGATGTTCTCTTAAGATTCTTATAGCTATCTAATTCTGTTATTTCATAACTTCCTACTGCTTTAATAATTCAGTAAGGTATATGTTTAAGATATACATAAATCTTTTTGCATGATAGTTTTCAGTTATTTCACTAAGAATATTAAAATGTTCATAGATACATCCTTGTTAAAAAATTTTCCTGAATGTGGCTCAGAGTACCTGTACTTCATTTTCCAGCACAGAAGAAAACACAGCTGATCTCCACATTCATCTCCCTTTACATCTCTTTGGTAGGATAAAGAGACTTTAAAATTAATTAAAATTCACTATGCCTTAGAATCAAAATAAATGTCATTATTCTAAACGCTTAAAATGTGTTTGGATATTTTATGTTTCCTTTATCTATGTGCATTTCATTTGTTTGTTCCTAAAGTGTTATTCTGTATTACTGTAAAAGAACCAAATTATTTTATAACTGAGACATCAAACAAATAGGCTCAACTGCTTGTCTGGCAGAGGGCAAGCACAGGTGCGCAGCCTTAGTACCTACCCTGGGCTCTAATACTATTTAGGGATTTTAACCACTGGTTCTTACATGCCAATGCATAAGCAGTCCCTGCAGCAGGGACACGAATCAAAAGGGTGTCCTCTGTGAGGGCTAGGGAGACAGAAATACATGTACATACTCCCTTTTTCTCACTTGCAGAAACCCACCTGCAGTAGGAAAGAGCAGCCCCTCCATCTCCTGGTGTGCCTAGCTGGAACACGCTCCCAAAATGAGGGTTTTGACACCTCTCATTGCTCTTTACGCTGAGGAAGGCCCCAACCTGGGTCCCAAAGAGACCCTTCCAGACAAAAAGACCTAGCAATTCAGGTATTCCCTAAGGGATTTGCAAATGTCTCCAGCACAGACTTCCCCAGGCCATATTGTTAGGATTGACATGCCTGTGGCAGCTACACTTTTTTGTTGTCCACGTGTGTTAGTCAGCCCCAGACATTCCCATCAGAACAGGCTCTTTGGGAGACTTGGGAGCCTACCATAAAAATATTCAATGTCTCAGTCTCTGCCTTGTGGTTTGAGGCATGAGGCAGAGGCTGACACACCAGTGTTACTCATGTTCCCATAGCAGAATTTCAGATACACATGAGACAGAAGGGACAGCTGTGGACTCTGAGGTTCATAAACAGAAGTTGGATTTCTTCTGACTTGCTTTGCTAAGAGTTAATCGAGTTAAAAACTTTCTAAAGTGGAACTTGTGAGGCTACTTGCTTGGCAGACCTTACCCTACATTCTTCTAAATATATGACTTGCATGCCTGTTCACTAGTACTCTGTACTGGAGGATTCTTAAGGCACATGGTGCAGTATTCAGCAACTAGCATTTAAAGCATTTAGCCAGCACATTCAGTTATAAATAGGTTTGTGAAATTGTGTATCTTAGACTGGATTAAAAATATATGGACAAAAACTAACAATGTCTGACCCCTATGAGATACCAGCATGAGTCTTAAAGCTCGCTTTGCACTCTGGATGCTATGAAATARCAAAGAAATAGCCAGTATAAGCCAGTAATAGACAGGAAAATTTTGCTTTGCGGGAATACCGAAGCAGCTTGTATTATTGCTCTCTAACCCTGTTAAAACTCTGCTGCTGCTCCTGCTGCTAATGTGCCCACAAAAAATAAATGTTGCTTTCACATCATCTGTTATTGTTGGCACTGCACATTTTCTTTGCATCTTAGTTGAAAAAAAAAAAAAAAATCAATTTCAGATGCAGAACGCACCTGTACAGTACAGGTGCTATAATTTTTCTTCCTCATGCTGAGCTGCAGAAACAAATCTGAACTTTTCTAATAGTACAAGCCAATTTCCACAGTTTTGAGACCTTGACTTTTGAGCACCTGCTGTCTCCAGATTTTCTACTGGCTTCTTATGGCACACATTCTTTTGGCTATCCTTTGAATGAGTGAGTTATTCAAGAAGAAAGAATGCATTATTGAATTGAGCTATGCAATTGAAGGTGAAAATAGGTGATCATGGTGACTGAGTCACAACAGCTCACAAAGTTATCAGCTACTTGTTCACGTGCTCACTTCTAACCCGTTACAAATGTGACAAAATGTGTTGGCTTAAGTCACCCCTTTTTCTGAAACCCAAGCTTTCAGTCACTAGATATCCACACATTCTTGCCGCTCCTTCATTCCCCTGTGACCTTCTACACCTTGTAGGTTTAGTAAGCAACTCCTTCCATTTAGCTCTGTCAAACATGCTTCTTTCATTTCTTCCTCCTACCAGGACAAAATCTTCTGTGGAAAGGGAAGCACAAGAAGAGGGGTGGTTTGAGAAGACAGTAACGTGTTGTAAATGTGGAGTTTTCTGAGGCTTCTGTCCCCATAGAAGATTTTCTTTTTCCCAGAAGAAGATTTATCAACTTCCTTTTCCAGCTAACACATCATCTTCTCTCTCTCAGAGAGGTTTCTGTCCTCAGAGAGGTTTCTGTCTTAACCACATCCACTTCTTGCAGGAGAACTTCTTTCCCCTCTGCATCCTTTCCACTGCAGATCTTCTCCTTTCACTTTCTTGCAACTTCTTCCCTACTTAATGCAAACCAGATCCCCACATTGTCACAAAACAAGCATTGTGTCCCACTTGCCTACCACTTTCAAGTCATTTTTTATCACCTTTAAAATAAGCTGAATGTGTCACTATGCTAAATGTGGTTTATTATGATTACGGTTTCCTCTTTGCCATGTCAGTGCTTCTCTAATGCAGCTAAAAAGCACTGTTGGTATTTCTGGTGACCTGCATACAGGAATGATGGAGTAAAATGCTGACTGCTGTCTTGTGATCAGAGAAGTGACATGGTACCTATGTTGTACAAGCACCCGACGGGGAGAATGACTACTAGTGGGAGTGAGTGAATGGAAGTAGGCGGGTGCTGGTTGTCTCCACTATACCCCTCCTTGAATACATGCAAGGAGAAACCGTGTTTGACAGACTAACCATCTCAAGATTCTAGATGCTCCAATGTCTGCCTCTTCTGAGGAAAACAAACATCTTACAGGATAAAGAAAGGTTTAGTTAATATTGGAGGGAGGTTCTTTCTACTACCAACTGCCTCTTCTCCAGGGCAGGCAAACAGACCAATACTGTGAGCTTGAGTACAAGGTGGCTCAATGAGTGATGGCAATCTAAATCTTGGGATACATGCCGAGAGCTGTGCTACTTGTCATGGCCAAACAGATACCAGTGTGACGGCCAGGCAGGACAGCACAGTACGTGGGATCATGCTGTTCCAGGTTAGTCTGCCACAGGCTGACTAACCCTCCAGTTGCTCACTCAATGGGCAGAACACAGTGAAAACAAAGCCAAAGAAAAGTTCAAATGATTCAGGTAAATTTATGGGTACTTATCTGAATTCACTGTATAGTCCAAACTTTTGGGAGTTCACTCCTTACGAACTAGTCTGGGCATGGAAAAGTAGCAAAAGACATTCACTAGCCCATATATATAAAAAAAAGAAAAAAACCTCGTTTTAAAAACTGACACCATAGAAGGATCTCATTCTACATCCTTCTTTTGCAGAATCCCAACCCAGATTTAGTATGAAGAAGAGTATACTAAATTGAATGCAGAATTGTAACATGCATATTTTAAACTTGAGGGGGGGGAATCACAGCCAAATCCAGAACATGTTTGTTCTGTTTTATCTCCACATGTAAGTAATTGGTATTACATTTTACCCACAGTGAAGCAGTCACTGTTTCCAGTTATCCCATACTACTTTCCTTTAAAAAAAACATGTAAAATATTAGGCTTAACTCACCTCTTTTATAGGATTGTAACCCCATTAATCTCAGAAAAGCCACTTTCATTGAGGTAGTACAAAAGAAAGTAGAATCAGGTTTGACTTTTTTGCGGTGCAGAAAGACTAGCTGATTCAGGGGGCTCATCTTTTACTTTGTATACATGGACACAGCAGTGACCATAGCTCAGGTAGGCAGACTTAAGGTAGTCTGAAGCCAGCTAATTTGAGCCCTCCTGACAAAGTGTATGCTGGCAGAAAGCTCGACAAACGCAAAATTAATTAAACATTATTCAGCCCCTTAGGTAGGTCTTGCAGCTTTCATTGAATAGCTAGTGTGGTAACAGTACACCAGCTAGCTAATTTAAAACTACTTAATTAAGCTGCAGTGACTACGTCGTCGTCCTTGGTTCCGAGCTACATTTATGTGATCTGTACTGGACTTTAATCTTCAGAGCTGTCAATCCAGCACTTTAATAAGCTCTACAGTTTGCAAAGATGTTGTATACAAGATATATAAAACTTAGGCTTATTTGGCCTATTGGCCAAATTCTGACATTCTTCTTCATGTCATGTATTCCAAAAAGGCATAATTTTAAATAAAATTAATTTCTTCAGTTTTTCATGTAATCACAGAGAAATGAACAGAACCGGCATTACAGTCTAATACACTTCTTAGAGTTTCCTGCTTGGTAAAAACTTTGATAAAGTACATCAAAGTGAAATGGGGCGGAGCATCAGCTCTGTTCACAGCTCTCTAACCACATCCCATGAAATAATGTAAGACGACAAACGGAGATGTATACTGCAGCTTTATGGTCACAAAAACAACAGTATCTCATGGAAGTCCCCGAGTGCTCTGCATGGTTGAAATGGGATTTCTTCTTACAATATTTATCATTAATATATGTTCAAGGAAAAATGCAGTTGCAAGAAAAGACATGCTTGAGACTGCAAAATACTTACTGGTGCCTAATTGCTGGAGAAATTATTCAGGAAAAATCCTCTTAAAATAGAAAACAATATTTTTCAGCTACTGAGGGCATTACCATATGTGATTATTTGTTGAATCAGAAACAACTGAAAAAAAGAAGTTAAAATGCCAAGGGATTGCTCTTATGTGCACCTGAGTTTTTATTAAAATGCAATGATATTTGTATGGTATTTCATGTAGCTCTCTTTTTGCTGATTCTTCTTTTTTTTCCACCATATTCAGTCTCTCTTTCAAATTCCCACCCATTCATATAAACCTGAAGTGGACAGCACAAAATCTTGATTACTGAATAATGATCTTGCCTTAATAAAATCTTAAAAAACAAAACAAAACAAAACCAAAAAAACTCAAATCCCCCAAAAGCTTCTCTCTCTTTCTACTTCTTAACTAAATTACTTAAAAATTGGACTTCATTAGTGAGCTGCTCAGCACTTAAGGCTTCACTATAAATGGAAAAACATGAGAATTGAAAAAAAAAACCAAACAAACATCAAATATAAAAATGGCTAGGCACATAAATAGCTAGAAACATTCCTTGGCAATAGAGAAAGGAAAGCTTAGATAAATCAGAATGATATGTAATACAATCTCTTAAATGCATTTTTCTTTATTTGTCTGATTTTAAGAGATGAAGAATAAACATATTATCATTATATGTCTTTATGAAGCTGATAATACCTGAGCTGTAGTATTAACTACATGCACACCCAAAAGTATTAGAGGCCAAATATGAAAACCACACTACTGAAAATTTATTTTTATCTTCTTATTTTTTCTGCAAGAAAGCTGCCATATAATAAATTCATCAGAAAAACCAGTTTGAAGTCCTCACAGGATTTCACATTTGTCTTTGCAAATATATAATACAAAGAATCATTCAAAACAAACCTTTTAAGTATGTACTGCAAGTTGTCTTCATTTGTGCTGTACAAATGATCCCAGCTGCCATTAAGATTTGATTTTAGAGCACTTCTTATTGGAATGAAAATAATTCTTGTTTCATATACACAGTGTATGAAAACGTCCAGAAAAGCTAAGTATGTGTAGGAATGGGACTTCCCCCCACCCCTCTCCCCTTAAATTAGAAACTTTCACAGTAAAATGAATCCTCCTAGGGTAAGTAATGCTGACGTATTAGAAATATATGACTCCTTTGTAAATATAGTCTAGGCTAACTTACAGATAACTACTTTTCCTATTACCAAAATGCTAAGAATTACAAACACGGCATTGAGACCATTCCTGGTTAAACTTGTGGCACATACTTATCAGGAAACGTTTTCTCCTTTCAAATCAGCTTGATACTACTTTTGTTTTGTCCTTGAGGTGAGGAATCAGGATGCAAATCAATGTTAAACAGTGGGGCTTCTGAAATGAACCTATTTCTCAGGGCAGTACCTTAGTCAGAGCTGCAATTCTCTGAGCCAGCTCAGCCTCCACTTCAGGTAAGGTTTCAGCCTTCCTCATTGTCTGCTGCAGCTTCTGCTCAGCCAGCTCTAGACGCTCTTGCAGCTGTCTGTTTTTGTCTTCCAACTGAAGGCCAAAGATAGAAAAACAGGTATAAAAAAATAAAATCAGAATTAAGATTTTCCTTCAATTTCTTGGGTTTCAGGGAAGCGATCAAAACTCACTGCATAAGCATAGATACTCCACAACTTGGGAGAGCTTATTGGAAAGGTATTAACTCAAGCATGGAACTATGTAGGCTGCCGATCTCACTAACAATGAGTGATTTGAGGCTCAAGGATCATATGAAGGTGAAGAAAAGGAGTTGTAAAATGGTACTAATGAAGATGAGCAAAAAGATCCTCTGATCGACGCGTTGTTTATCTGAGCAAAATAAAAGTATTGGTGCCAGTAAAATGAGAATTTTCTACATGGAAATATTGAGTCCATCTCACAAAAAAGTTTACGTATGACCTAAAATGGGACAGAAGGACAATTCCAAAAGGATAGATTTCCCAGCAAAGTTTATAAACAAATTGCCAAATGCAATTTTCTGAACAAATGCCAGTCATATATTAGGAAGTGTTAAAACTGACAATTGTTGCTCAGCTAATTCATTCATGATCATATCCTGGTTGCTATTTGCTTATGGTTACAGTGATATTGTTCATTGTGAACCTACAATTGAGTCTCATTTTACAGAAGTGAAATTGTTTAATCTGTGATAACCATTAAAGAGAAACAGGAAGACTTTTGATAACTGCAGTATTTTCTGGCCTACTGAGATGCACCACATGATTAAGAATTTTTTAATGGCTTGACAAGTGTTTCCTGCTTTCCTGTTCATTCCAGGTAATAGAAGACATAATGAAAAAGGAGTGTGCTTTTAGATTCTTTTTTAATCCTTCAAAAGCATGAAAAGGTAGGCTTTTCACATTRCAGTGCTGCAAAGCAACTTTAAGTCTGCCTGTATATATTCTAAGCCTACTTCTATTGATCACTGCTTTGAGTAGGTAGATCTCTGCAGCACAGTATGACTTACGTTGGCAGCAATAAAAACTCTAAGGACAGATGCAGGTACCTTACTTTTCCATTGTTGGGTGTTTGGTGGTTTTTTTTTTTCCCCTCTAACAATTGAAGATACCTCTTAAAATAGGCAAAGGAAGCTGGCAGAAGCTGGAGAGTTTGAGTTCTGATGCTTTAATTTCCTTGAAGAGGTAGTCACGTACATATATATACACACATACAGAGGGATGTGTGCATGTGTGTGTAAATGTATCTTGCGTACAATCATAGGAGCAGACATTATCAGATCATACAGGCTTATTTCTCATACAGCATTTTATATTGTTTGAAGACTACAGTAGGTGAAAAAACAGAAGTCTGATACTGAGGCTGAGGAGCAATTTCATCTTTTACAGTTTGAATTATATTTGTTTCATGTTAGCTTTCAGTTCACATTGTATTCTTCAAGTTACAAACCATTTTTTTCTGTTCACTTTACACTTCAGCTTTTGGAATCTCCGTGGAAACAAAGTACCATGAGAGAAAACTGCACAATCGTGTTATACTCTTTGCTAAAAGACATTCAAGGATCACTGAGCTTTGTAAAATTTTATCTACACACTACTAACGCATGAAATCATTAGAATCTATTGTACACAAATTTTGGTCTTTCCTGCAGAAGGGAATTTCTTTTGCTTATACTATTTTTTTTATTTTTGGTTTAAAAATAAAATTCAGAAAACTGTTACATAAGAAGCAAAGATAATCCTTTACTTAGGGGATATGATGATGTGCATTTATGCAAGACATTATTAGAAAACACAGTTATTTTACAATGTTGAATGTACACATTGATTTGGTATTCATGGCTGTAGTAGATGACATGAAGCTTAGAGATGCTGAACAACTTGCGTTTTTTAGATTAACTGATCTGTTGATTAGAAATGAACAGATTAACCTAATGGAAACCTCCTACTGTAGATCTGCCCCCTTTTTTGCATTAATTTTCATTGTGTATGAAAAAATCAACTAACTAATGCAGATACAGCACCTGACGTAGGATGGCTTCCTTGTTTGCGAGTTCATTTTCCAGCTTATCGTTCATGTCATGTATGGAGGTGGATTCTCTCTGTGCACTGAGGTAGCGCTTCTCCAATGTAGTTATTCTTTCTTCCATATCTTCCTTTTGTGCCATTGCCTAACGTGACAGAAAAAACCATCAAGAACCATGCAATTAAAATGCTACATAATTTTATACCAGTTTAATTTTCATGCTAGCAGTAGACAGGGATGTAAGGTATGCTCAGCAGTAATTTTTCTGTTTTAAAGAGAATTTATTTCCTTTGGGATTTCTTGTAACTATGATATTTAAAGAGATAGCTGTTGAGTAGAGCAAACAGAAACAATCCTCACCTTTTGTATATTTTTCTAGTTTCTATATTTTTCCATGCAAAAAAACAGCAAACGCAGCTCACATTTACTTGTTTGCTTCTTAAACAACAGCAGGCTTAATTAGAAAATAGAAAAGCTGCTATAGTTACATAATAGTAAAATTATAATGCAGTGATGTGGGGAAAAAATGTATATGCACATTTCTACTCTTATTCCTGGGTGCTGCTAAAATTTTCTGCTGAAGTACATGTAGCAGACAGCAGGTGATATGTTCTGAAATTTCAGGAAAACAAGTGACCACAATGTTGGATACATACCATAACATATGGGTATGTGATCCATATATGTTACGGATAAGGATTTCTTTAAATCTTGAGCTGTTTTTATTCATGTATTAGAAGCTGAAGTAAATAGTTGTAATTTAGATAGATTATTCATTAATCTGTCTATTACATTGTTTATTTCTCTTCAATTAATTTTAGTGAAAGCAGAAAATTTTATTCATTTTAAACTTGTGTCTGCCTCTTGAGAAGACTTACATGTTGCCACGTAATCTTTCACAATGAAAATATTTACTGATGAGCATGTCTTKCTGTTTGTGTTATATTACATTATGAAAGCAGCGTTGAAGTAAGTGAGATTATTTTTCAAGTAAGACGCAATGAACATATAAATGGATCCAAATTGCTAGTCCTAAAACGGACCATATCCAGGTGATCCTTTTTCATATTGCTGGGAAAAAAACCCATAAAAATAGTAATTACATATGTAATTCATTAAAAACACACAGGAAAAAAAAATCCAATAATTTATCCAAATTACACAATACTAAGCCACCCTTCTTGTTGCAGGTATTTCATTTTCTGCATTGGGAAGACTATCTTTTGTGGCCGCATGAAATAATGAACAGGCACTTCCACGTTTACAAATACCTTTCGCAGCAGATTTTGCACTGATATTTGGTAATTATTCTACATGCAAATGTATTAGTGGCCACTTTGCTAAGGAAGTGAAGGGCTGAAAGCAAGTAAGCCTGTAGCTGGTGTAATGTGGTATTTAAGGGAGAAACAGCAAGTGCCAATCAAGTGTCCATGAAAGCAATATTTGTCAAACGGTAAATGAGAGTGGAGATATCAGAGACCCCTAGTGATATAATGTAGCAGTGGTGGAAAAGGAGAAACATATCAGTGCAAACTATTTTTTGTAACTGGATAAAAATGATACAATACTTAAAAAGAGGCAGAGTACAAAGATGTGAAGACACTTTGAGGCTGTGTCAGGCATCAGAAGTTCTGAAGGAACATTTCTTCCAGAATACTAGGAATAATAGGTTAAATATTTACATACATATGCATATATATATACACACACACACATAAATCCATATGAAATACCTATATTGTAGGTGGCAGTGTAACAGAAAGATAACTACTCTAATTTCAAAATACTAAAATAGATTCTAGAAGCCAACCATCCACACATATTGAGAACATCCACATAAAAGAAGATATTCTGGAGAGTACTAAGGACCATCACAAATTTAAGAGGAGGAAAGAAAAGGAAAATTGAATTGTATTTCCATTTATTGAGAAAAGGGAATAGCATATTATAACAGGAGTAATGAAGTTACCACACATGAGTAAATATTATAATTGATTATATAAATTACACCGTTTTATAAAACAGCCCAGGAGTTTTAAGACTGTCTACATTACCAGGATCTCTATTTAACAGAGTTCATCTTAAAATCTTGAAATGGCTGTAAACTTGCCAGAATGCACTCCAGTAATGCTAAAACATGAAGGAGTTGGCCTTTCTCCTATTAGAGTTGCACATATACAGACCCACTTTTATGAACAGTTTTATAAAGAGATTTCTAGTACTATTTCTTAATGTAAATTTTGTGTTTCCTGTGTACAATGGCCTTTATTAGTGCTCAACTTTTGCTTCCTGTTTTCATCGGCCTCTACCAGTTTGTATTGGGTATCACAGGAACAGCAGTCAAGAAATAGGAGGTGAGTGTGGTGAACTCCTTACCTCTCTAATGTCTCTCTGATATTTACTGTTCATTTCTTCTGTTTTAATGAGCTCCTTTCTGGCGGTCTCTGCTTCCTGCTCTACCTCTCCCACCCGGGAAGACAGTGCAGCCAAACGCTCCTTCATTTGAGCCATTTCATAGTTTTGCTTTTCCAGTAGTTCCTGAAGTTCAACAACTTGACTGGCTTCATCATTTGAGTCTATGGAGCCATTGGATAGGCGCTGTTAACAGAGAAGTGACATTGTTTATTAATTATCTTTTAATGTGGACTCTATCTAAAGAATTTCTAAAACAAAGATTATTTTAAAAATTACAAAAGCAACTAGGAAGAGAAAAACACAATCATTTTCATGTAGATAAGACAGGTGTAGTTATGAAAAAATTGCAAAAGATTAGTGTTAATTCATGTCAAGGGATTGCAGAACGCAACATCACATAGAGAAGTAAATGTCTGCAGAGATACTATACAAAAATAGCTTTAGTTTGACATTATGGCTATTCCAGTACAAATTGCAACAACACAACTCCTAAAAATCACCAAATTGCAGGTATATGTCTTAGCTAAACTTACACAGCATTTAAACTTAATCAAAGTATTTCATTTGCAAAATAGGCCACGCTGCAGACAGGAAGCAACACTAATAAATCACAAATTCACTGTACAAGAAAGTGCTTGCAGTCTGGACAACACACTGGTTAAGTCTACATTAGAAACAAGTTCTGCTGAAGTAGAATCATAGAGTCATAGAATCATTAAGGTTGGAAAAGACCTCTAAGATCATCAAGTCCAACC
>JAYKAV010001599.1:1038892-1217980 GCA_035582835.1 Phoebastria nigripes
GCCTTTGCCTCAGGGATGGCAGGGTGTGGCTCCACCAATCTATCTCCCTCTCACACTCCCTGATACTCCTTAACCTTTCCACTTCCTCTTTCGGCTAAGTAATTTGTGTGCTGCTGAAAGCCCTGGTATGAATATAGTTATAAGGAAAAAAAAAAAAATCAGAAGTCCAGAACACCTTATTGCATTTGGAATACGATCCCAGGAATATGATTTATATTGCAAATAAATGATTTCAGGAAAGCAGTGTGTTCATTAGGAGGACTTGCTGGCATTGCCTCATTATAATAGATAGTCACACTAACCTCTTCCAGCTTAGTATAAGCTAAGCCATGGTTTCACAGAAATTTAATTATCTCATGTAAAAAAATAAAAGGCAAAAAGAACAAGCAAAACCAAAATGATTTGATTTTGACCTATAACATGAAAAAATAAAACCAAAGTAGCCCAACCTGTCATTAACTTTCTTGATTAGGTGCAATTTTATCGGTTAAATTTATATTATGCAGATGGGAACAAAGTATTTCACTGTAACTGTCATTTTAAATAGGTTATGGATCTCAAAGAGCATCATACAGGAATATTGGTCCTAAAAGGCGCTTGTTGTCCTTCAGATGGTAGGGTGTATAGCAATGTATATATGAAATATTCCTAGCAAGATCTGAGAGGAAACCAAGCTTGCTTTCATTAGCACTTCTGTATTATTATTGTCAAAATATATTTACACAGAAACCTTCTGGCAAATTCAAAGAACATTACTTTGTTTAATGGCTTTAACCACATTCTTTCCCCAATCAGCCATAAAATGAACCCAGATCAAGACCACCTGCCCCTCTGCAGATCATTGAATAAAATTATTTTACTCTAAAAATTCATTACATCAAATAACTCAGTTCCAAAATTGCTTTCTTTATACTAGTTAATTATATTATCTTGACATTTTATGGTAGCTGCTGAACCATCATTGATCTACTTTCAGGATACCGCGGTAAAATGACAATAGTAATTTAAGAAACTTATTTACACTCAGTTTGTTTGGAAAGTGTTCAGCTAATCTACTTGAATCAAAATCCCATTAACATGCAGCAATCACATACGTAAACAAAATAGTACTCAAACAGGATAAAACCTTCTAACCATCATAAGTTATTCCATTGTGTAAATTTGAGATAACTCTTTTTATCTATGATTATTATAATCTGTTTTATAGTTTTAATCTCATACAGCAATCTTAGTGGTTGTCACAGATGAACAAATTTTACTATGCATTGAATTTGCCCTACAATTCTCTACATAGTGGTCCAGGAATTGCTGCAAGGTTATAATAAGCCAAATACCAAATCTGAAAAGCAATAAAAGGCATGTGATCATATACCTTATGAAATATGGACCATGGTCATTTTGAAATGGCAAGCGTCGATATGTAGGAGTATGTTCAATGGCTAAGAAATTTTTTTTTCATTAATAGATTTTTTTTCCTGAATATATTAATAACCAAAACACATATAAATTAAATGTGAAAAATATATTTTTTTCTACTAAATTACTTAATATCTGAGATTTATGCAAAGACAAATAAAGGTGTATTTAGAATTAACCCCTCACCACTAGACAAATGCTATGATTGCCAATTATTCATGTATATATTTTGATTTATGCACATAAACTTCCCCCATAATTGTTTGATGAACTCTTTGTACTCGTAGTTCACTTTTGCTTTACATTGTTCTTCTATTCATATATAGAGCTGGTTGGCATTTAAAATTTCCAACTTACAAAAAAGTCAACATTTTGATTTTTCTTAGTATGATTGGGATAAAAAAAGTTTTCTTTAAAAATACTATTAAAAATAAAAAACTCAGCTTAAAAATTGGTATTTTTAGAATTTTGAAGCATACTTTAAAAGTTTACCTAGGGATTTTAACGGACATTTTGTCACTTCTATGCCTTGCTATTATTTTATGAAATATGCATTATATGGGTACATAACATGGAGTAATCACTCCAAAAGACCACAGGCAGAAAGTTATTAAGCATTAATTCAAGAAGCAACTGACAAAACATTCCTCAGGTTCTCAGGAGGCTTTTTACCAACAGTTTTATGGTCATACTTTCCCCTCTCCCCCAGACAAAAAAAGCTTGAACAAGAATGTGAAAATATGCTATGCCGGTAGAAGCAAAAGGCATCCTGTAGATCATGCTGATTCAAATGCATTTTCTGAATTAGTGAAAGGAGCAGGAACCTCCCATGCCCCAGGGGAATTCCCTGTGGAATAAGCTGGGGGACAGAACTGCAGCATCTTCTCTATTACTGGTTTTGTGAAGAATGCCCATGTCCCTCATCTTCCCCCCCTCCCCCCCCCCCTTTTTTTTTTTTTTTTAATCTGGCTGAATTTTTTCTTTTAATCTGGTTGAATTTTTTGTGCTGAAATATTTCCTGGCACTAAAAGAGTTTCCTGTTGATGATGCTGTCTATTAATCACAATCCATTTGTAAATAAACAATTAATTGAATGCTTATAATAATGAAATTTAAGTTTTTAATAGATCTCTGTTAATCATTACCTGAAGCACTAAGGGAAATCTTCTCAAAAGAGCATGCACAAAAAAAGTTTCAAAGTAGACATTCTTAACTATCATATCCCTACACTACCCAAAATCCCCAATATATGCAAGAAATAGTGTCAAATTAGTACAGAGCGGGGGAAAAAGAAAATACTGAAAGTAAGCTGAAACAATTGGGAAGTCTTTAAAGGAGGGCGGGAACATTAAAGAAAACTTTCTAACTGATTGAAACGTTCTAGCAGAGAAAATGAAAAATGTACATGGTCCCCAGATCTGGCTTACAAGTTAGTCATCCAGATAAAGTCTTCAACAAATTTCATGATGCTGTCTATCAAATGTGGTTGTGAAAAAGCTACATATGGACACAYTCCTTAATTTCAATAATTTCACATAAAAGTATCTACTAGCAATGCTACTTCTCCTTGAAAAAAGAAACGTGGCAAATAGCTCATATGCTTCAATGCTTTGCTTTTTTTTTTTTACTAACTAGTTTATCCAATAAAAGATAGTCCATCTGTTTCTATCACATTTACTTATTTAGACCACAATGCTGCAGAAATGGTATCATCATATATTCCTGACTTCATCTTTTTTGCTTTCTACAGACACAACAGGTACACACAGCTGCAATGTGTGCACGCCTGCTACACATGCCATAAGGGTCTCTGCCTTCTCTCACAGGTTTCTCAGCCAGATGAGAAACCTGGTTGGCATCAGCCTGAAAGACCTAATACAACCTCAGACATCTTTGCTTGGGCTAGTTCGGAGTAAACAAAGGTAAATGAGCAGCTACATCTGTACCCAGCAATGTAGCACTTGCTTTCCTCATCACTGGAAAGAATGAGGGAAAGAGCAACAGCAAGAGGAAGGCCTGCTGTGGGTTTTTGGAGGGTTTTTTTTGTGATATATCACCACATACCAGATAAATAACTGAGAAATCACAGTCCATACTAAGGGTTTCAGAGATACTCTTACTTCATAAAGAAAGCTTTTACACTCACCCAAATATAGCRAAACGAGCTAGGAGGAGAAACAGAAAGGAGATGAAATAATCGTCAAGTAAATCTGACGACAGTGATGGTATTAACTACGACAGAGATGGCATACTACAGAGGAAATCAAAGTTCAAAAAATATCCTGTAGGACCGAGTGCCATAAAGGGTAATATGGATTAAACAAGAAATGTTTTGGGGAAAAAAATCTTTGAATTCCTTATGGTCTGTGGAAATGGAGGAGGGAAATAAATGTTCACGATCCCTACTGCTGAACAGTATGAAAAGGAAACCAACATCCCTGGCATCAGATTTTCTTTCTTTCAAGATCCAAAAAGCACAGCGGTAAGGCAATCTGCTGCTTGTATAGGAGTGTCAGCAGGGAGAAGGACAGCAAATTGGAGCATTACACATAACAATAAATCCCCTCTAGATCGTTGCTTTTCTCCCCTATTCTCTCTGCCATGAAATAATAAAAGGAAAACCAGCCACAGACTGGTTTACTAGTAAAAAACAAGAACAATGGTAAAAGGAACACCAGGAGAAAGTGTAAAAYAAGACTAACCCAGAATATTGTAGCCTCTGTTAATCCATTTCATATTGCCCTTTCAATTAAGCCTTAGCAATAATACTGAAGGCAAACTGAGTGGAGGTACACTTAAGTTAAAAAAAAGAGTAAGGACACCAGACTACAGCAGTTAGCAAGGAAATTGTAAAATTGTCCCAGGCCATTGATTGCAAAGTCCTTCTCCATTTTATTTTGTAGAAAGAACCTTACAGAAAGAACCGAGATATGTGACAAAACATACACAGGAACCTAATTTTATAAAGGCAAACCCCAGGAACAGTAAAAAGCACCTCCGAGTGATATTTTCTCTCCAGTTGTAAAACATCTGACACAGTTATGTTTGGTCTAAATACTATCAACCAGTAAATAATCACGTATTTTGTGCTAGAATTTAACCTCAGAGAGTGGTGAGAAGGAAAAAAAGAGAATCTCAGAGGGTTACCTCTGAACAATCAGCAGTGGAGATAGGATTCATTTACTTGATAGAACTCCTCATCAGTTCCTCTCAGTTTGTGGTAGTACGAGCGCAGGTGATTCACGTGATGCCCATGTGCATAAGCATTTCCACGCCTGAAGACTCAATTAAGCTCTGTCTAACCACAAGGTACCTTTGAGTAATTGAAAGTAATCTTAAAGTTCAGAAGTCCGGTCTTTTAGAATTCCTAGAACAAAGTAGTATTTTTATGGTGTAAGCACTGGGGGGGTGTGTTTGTGGTTTTTTGTTTGTAAAACCCAAAAGTGTGTGCCTTATGGCTACTCTTTACTAAGACACTCTCTAAATTCTTTTTTAAAGGAGTACTGGCAAGTTCATTGCACCATAAATCCCTAGTGTCAAAATTGAAGTCCTCACCATGTTCTCAAGTCAGTATAATGTCACCGTGGTTTTTGAGAGTTCATGCTGAACAAATTTCTCTCAGGCTCTCCTCTTAATGTTCAAGACAACTGTCTGTGTTAGTTAGGCTGGCTACCTTTGGCAAATAGCATAACCCAGAAGACTTCTGACACTATGTTACACTAGAGTTATGTCAGAATTGAGTTATCTTTAAAAACAAGAAAACTTTTGTTAAAAACACCCTTTTGATTATACATATTTTTCTTGACACGCAACATAAAAAGCTAACAAAATGGTTTTTCAAAGGTCTGCATATAGTAAGTTCTATTTGCTAACTATGTGAAGGTTCATTTGCCCATATAAATATTGTAAATATATGTAAGCAAAGAACACAAGTTTATGCAAGTTCTCTCTGAACCTTATAACATGCCAAATCAGAGCATTTGATTTTTTCTTTTTTTGCCAGTATGAAGTTGGACAGGAAAGCAATGATCTAAAGCATACATAAAAAATAAAGCAATGGATACAAGCTAAGGTTCAGCAAGGAATTGTTTTCAGAAAAATCACAATATTTAGAAAAGGCTATAAAAATAAGACAGAATTGTTTCTAAATAACAGAATGTCAKTGCTGCAGAAGCTCTTGGAGACTGGAATATACTGTTACCTTCCTCCAAATATGACATATTCTCATATCTGCCATAAGCCTGTGACCCTAACACTCATGGTGACTGGACTTGAAGAAATCTCTTTTTCACTCCCTGTTATTCTAGGATGGCATCTCAACCTGAAGAAACATCACTGACTCACTTCATTTTGTGAGACTTCTCCCTTCATCTTCTACTAAGGCAGGTGCCAGCTGTTGCTCTATAAAATACGGATGTATCTGGTCAGCTGCTCTGACTTTTGGTCAGTCAACTGCTGATATATGAAAGCTTTCCTGTACTTCATAAGCAATATACAGAATTTTGATGGTATAAATCACTTTAGAAATATTTTGGAAATACAACATGATCAGTAGTAGTACCAATTTTAAAACCTAAGTTATGTTTAGACTCTCTTTGAACCAAGATAATGCCTACGAATACTACATAAATAGAAAATTCAACATGAGGAAGAGTAGGAAAGAAATGCCATATAAAGTTTAAAAGCTTTAAAAACAGGTGGGKTTTTTTTAAAGCTTTTAAAACAGTTAGGCAGAGAAATTGGAAGATTTGTCCCAAATCTCAGGGAAAAAAAGATTATTTTTAGCTCTGTAGTGGTGGAGATGTTTCTTCTGACTTAGAAAAGCTGGCCATGAAGGCCAGATCATTGGGGAGAGACAGAAATACTGTATATTTCTCAGGTCAAATAAACTTGGCTGAATTCTGTAGTATAGAGATATCAAAAAGGAAGAAAAATAATCACCAAAGGAAGCTAAATTATACAYGTCACTAGACTTTATGAAAGTAAGAGTAAAATTTAATGCTGCAAAAAGTGTTTACTGATGCTGTTTGAGATGTAAGAATACATGAATAACAAGTTACCAGAAGATGCATTTTACTATAGTGTAGAGTTCTTCCACCCCTATTCCATTCAAATGCCTCATGCAAAAGGTTTAAAAGAAAGTAAATGATATTAACACAGGTACATAGCTATGTGATAGCCCAATCACAAGTGACAACTAAACAAGCAAAAGCAATATGATCATCATCCATATAATCAGCACACAAAACAGAATGTGAAAAGCTATGCCAAAAATAATAGCATTACACTTAAGCTATCACAGTATTTTCTAAGTGGTTGGTTGCCTCTTTATATTTGAAGGCTATGCTACTTCTCTAGGTTGTTCCACATCTTTTGGTCTGTGTCAGGCAGTAATCTCATAATCATTAGAGGTCTCCTCTTCAGTTACTCTGAATTTTCTCCAACCTCTAATCAACTATCAAAGCCAATGTTCTCTCAGCTGAAATATTTCTTCCCCGCACCAATGATGTAAAAATAGTTACCTTCTCCAGCACTTTTCTCTCCAAACATCCTCATTTTCTTGTTTTTTCTACCAAGCCATCAAAGACTCCAGCTTTTATTACTACTTCAAAAATCTGGAGTAACTCTGCTTCCTGATCAGCTTTCAGCTCTTATACTCCTTTCTGATGCTTGTAATCATCTGTCACACTTTACTCATTTTGCAAAATGGGGAAGGGAAAGAAAAAAAAAAGGTTTACTCGATGGGTGGGCATTTTTCTTCTTGTTGCTGGTCTCTTCCAGAACGCCTGCCTATTTCCCTTTTACACTATTAGAAGAGTTTCTGAGATCTTACACAGGAGAGAGAAATCAGTTCCTCCTTCTTTATTATAAGGGCTAGTTAGCTATAATTTGCCCAAACCAAATTATACATGCAAACCCTGCCCCCATTTGCCTTGACTAACTCCTTTTTCTTAGTAGTCTCACCAGCCTACCATTAGAAACAACTGGCCTGGCGACTCCTTGCAGTAAATCATCCAGCAAAGGTCAGTCAGCCAATGCTGTCAGCTAGCACAGTGCTTGAAGTGTGAAATTCCCCTGCAAAGGTAATGAGACTTTTAAAGCTGTGTTTTAATAGGCTTGATACGTAGAAGTATATAGGGATTTCTATTAGGTGAAAAGGAAAATAAGTTTTTATGACTGAAAGACAAATTAATTTATATGAAACAGACAAAGAGCTGATTTCTTGAAAAATTAAAGATCTGAGAAGTCTATTGATTTATCATGTAAATAATGCATAAGTAATGCAGCTTTTCAGTATAATAAAATCCCTATGCTATAGTGTTGAGCACTAAGTATTCATAGTCAACTATTAAGCAGAACACTACTTACAAAATATTTGCCTAGACTCTTTCAGAGAGAACATTGCAAACTATCCCAGACTTACTCCTTAGATTCATGAAGACTTCTAATCCCAGCTGCAGCTTTTATCCATTTTTCCTTTCACTCTGAAAACTCCTCACCTCCCCAGGTGTGTCAAGCCATCAATCTTCATTAAGTCCCCCTCTGCACACAGTTCTTTAATGAGCTTTATCAATATTAATCCAGAAAGGGATGATTAGAAAGCCAGAAAGATATCTGCACTGCTTGGAAACAAACCCACCATCTGGTTATCAAATGTATTTTGTGTCTGAAGTGTATTATTTCTCTAATTCAGAATGTGAATGCTTTGGGGCAAGGATCATGTCTCCCACTATTTTTTATACATCATGCATTCTGACTGCACTCGGTAAACAGCAAAATAAAAAGTCCCTACAGCAAACTTTCTCTAAGTTACAAACACCCCTTTGATGGTTGGTGTTCAATCCTAAGTCCTCTTTTACACTGGTGCTTCTGATGAGGGCTACATGTGTCCTTCACTCCATTCTCTGCCATTCCACTATGCTGCCAGTTAAAAGGAAAGATTTTTTATCTATTCATTCAAAACAAAGGAGCATATGTGATATAAATTAGTAAGTAAAAACTGAAACAGGAAGTTTTCTTCTGCAGTTTTCTACTGACCATACAAAGTGATCAGAAAATCCAAAAATAGTCAAGTCCAAAAATGGGACAGATTCTGATGAATCACTGCTCTGAAAGAGACCTGTTACTTCTATTATATTATTTCATTTTAGTTTTATTTGATCTGCATTCTGAACATTTTAGCCCACTGTGTTTGCTTTGGCAAAACACCTTTTACTCCTACAGGATACAATGTCTATAATTGCTGTCAATGTTTTAACAGATTTTAGTATTTATAAGCTACCGGCATTTGATTTAATTATTGGAATATGTTAGTGTTATGAGTAAGAAGAAAAAATGTGATTCTTAAATAAGCTGAATGTGAACTGCCTGAGGTATATTATAAGGCAAAATACCCCCAGCTGTTTAATACGTGTAAAAAGTAATTACATACAGCTCTGAGTTCCTCAAAAATGTACCATTATTTATTTAGGAGAAAAAGGTCTTTGTTGCACCAGGACTATCGGACTGTTTTACCTGTCCTGGCATACATATCTGTTTCCACATGCCTAAAATATTCTAGTGTATTATTCTGTGGAGAAAGGAACAACTACGCTGGTAAAACTGCCCTTACTACCGGTAGGACCAGTGTGGTATACTTGTTATAAAAAGTTGGTAAAAACACCAAACTAGTTAATGAGTTTTAGTGGTACAGTTATGTATCTTGGAATAAGGAAGAGTTTGCTTATTAGCAGGTTATAGGTATCATAGTGACATGTGAAGTATTAAAAAAAATAAAGGCACCAAATAGGGACAAATAGGCTTTGTATTTTACTAGTGTTTACAAGTTGCAGTTACAAATGTCAGCAATAAAGTTTAAAAATAGAAACAGTGCGCTTCCGAAGAGAAACACCCGAATTTACCCGGACTTAAATGCTTAGCTTTCGTGTCTTCAGTGTAACAGAAATCCACGCTGAAGTGCTTTGTCAAGCAGGAACCCTCCTATGCATGCAAGGCATCTTTGAGGATAAAAATAGTCATTCCCCAGGCCAATTAATCTCTGATAAAACTCTCCATTAACTTCAGAAGAATTATAGCAATGATTTGATACATGTTTGAATTAAAAGATGTGGCATGGAACTTACTGTGGAATATTCTCCAATATGGGCCAGAAATAGGCAATGAATTTTGAACCAATCAGGAAAGAGATCATTATAAGTGAAGGAGATACTTTAGTGGTGGACATTTAAGGTATACCAACATCAGAAGATTAAATGTTTTCCAAAGCAACTTCAATCCTTCCCAATTTGCATATAAGCATTTCTGAAAACATTCCATTTTATTGAATAATGCAATTTCCATGGCTCTTATGGAAGCTGAAATAAATATCAGCATGAAATAATGACTTTATCTGAAAACAAAATACTTAGTATCTTATTTTTGGGGGTCCAGCAAGCACCAATTTAAAGGGACACAGCTTATAGCAAGAAATGAGAGCACACTGTGCCTCCTATCAGCATCTGAGACTCATTCCTATTTCTTGCTCCAGTTACACGTGGTAGGTGGTATGTGACATTCAGCCACAGGTTCAGGCATCCCAATTTGTCTTTAAATGTACTAACTACTATTTTAGTATGGAAAATCTTATATTTGGGGTATCTTGACAAATTATCCTTCAAACATTGTGGAAAAATATTTCCTTCCTCCAGTCTGACTATGACCATTGATTGGCTATAGATGAAAATTATTCCTAGTTCAAAATGGCAAATAAAAGTAGAGACATGGGATTCCTCAGGTAACTCATTATTTCATACACTTACAAGGACTTTCATATTGCTTTTTGATAAAAACAGAATGAATCATACTGACTTAAAATTACACAGGAAACAGCACAACGGGTTATGAGTTAGATGGGCAAATAATCTGACGTTTGTCTCTGGTATGTACAATTATTTTTTTTTTCCCAAAAGCCTTTGTATAGTCATTTGCCTGAAAAACGAACTAACGGGTGATGAAGTGAAGTTCCATAAAAATACATGYGGTTTTTATACTAGTAAGGTAGGATCTCTCTCCCTCTCTCTCTAGATATGTATTTTGTTCATAACATGAATAATAAGACTATTCAAAGTGACTTCAGATAGGACTGGAAAAAACGTTTCTGATATAGTTCTACACATAACAAAATAGAACTCTGAAAAAAAAACCTTGCATAGGAATAATCACAAGTATTTGTTTTGATGGATTTTCTCTAAAACATCTCACAGTTTGCAATTAAGAAGAAGTGCTAGATTAACTGGATCATTGGTATGCCATAATCTCTTTATTTTCTTTTTCCTTTGAAACTTTTCTTACAGATTTAAATAATTAATATGATTTCATTATTTCACATAAAAAAAATTACACTGATATATGGCAAACGGCCGTGCCTGGGGTTTTGCATATTCTTGGATTACTCTACATACTCATTAAYTGTTTCTCATATTTAGTACTTGTCTTTGTTTCATTAGTTTTATCATTGGAATACTTTTTGTCTGCTTTCTCTATTTTAAAATTCCCCTTAGCCTTCATACATGAGAATTGGCCATGTAGTTGTCAATGAGAAGGACATATGCCTTGCTTTATGATCTCATAAAACTGCTTTTGTAGTCAGTCAGAGTTCTGAAGCAATTACTGAATATATTACCACTTTTATTGGGAATTAATATATTACTGTTGGAAGTCTTGGTGCTTCAATCAGAGGACAGTGCTTGTGAATATAGAATTTAAAACGGTGATCTGGCTGCCCTGTAATACAGAATCATAGAGTTAACCACCTAGCCCACTACCCTCTTGGCACTATATCCTGTCTCAAATGTAGGTTATTTCTCCTAAAAATCCTTACAAGTTTCCAGTTCTTGAGACTCCTTGACTGATTCCCTTTATATCTGAAGCTATATTTTATATATTTGAAGATAAAAATTCTGTGTCCATTAGTCTTTTCTTCTCTAGGCTTTCAGCCTACATTTTGAAAATTCTTCTCACAGGTTATGTTCTCTAGATTTCTCATTGTTTTTATTGCTATCTTCTGAATTCTTCTCAAGACAGTCCATGTCTCTCTTCAAGTGTGGGACCCAAAGCTGGGTACAAGACTTCAGCTGAAGCCTTACCACTGCTGAGGAAGGTCCAGGAATATTTCACATGTCCTGCAGGTTCTAGTTCTGTTTAGCTATTTCATCATGGCATTTGCCTTTATACTGTTGATCCATGATATTTTTATCATCCCCATTAATCCCCAGATCTGTTTGTGCAGAATTATTACAAGCCTGTTTCCCATACAGGTGCTATGTTTGTTCATTCCAGCCTTCCCATATCTTGTATGAATTCTTAAAAAATAGCTATGAGGTTTTATCAGAGAGCTCTTTCCATACCGAGAGATGAAGTTTATTCCTACTGAGGTTAGGATCCTACCTCTGTCACTGGCAATCACATCAAACTAGGTTATCTTCAGTGTAGGTCCTACCTTCTGAATAATTCTGCTTGTTGCTCATAAGACACTTAATCCATTTCATCTTCTCCCTTTGTGATTTATAGTAGAACCTTATCTGAATGGATTGCAAGTTGTTCCTACTTAGTAGTCTACCAGATGACCTACATTTATGAAATTTGATGAAAAATCATACAGTTCCAACCTAAGGGTTGTAGTCAAATGCAGCTGTGGGCTTTCTTTTTTTAATCTTTCTCACTAAAGCAGAAATTCACTGGTCAAAGACACTCATGCTTTTACATGATATAGTCTATTTTTACCCATCAGCTCCTGAGCTGAGAAAACCAAAGATCACTTGGCAACACCACCTGCACAGCCACACTTTCATCTCCACAACGTATCTTTCTTTCTGAGCTATGAAGCTTATCAAGGACTGATGAGAACACCAACCCTTTTTGTCCCAAAGCTTCATCATAATTCTGGGTTTGCTTAGGATAAATAACCTCCTGCAGTATTGCTGGTGCAATAATTTGATGCCTCAAATGCAGGTGAACTTTACTAACCCCTTGCACTCAAGTTTCCCCAGAGGTATGTCAGGTGTAGTCAATAGACCCTGCTTGTACTGTCAAGAGGGACTCATCTGTTGTCACTCACTGCTGGCTGTTTCAGATGGAAAAAAATATTGCTATGTACTGAGCCATTGCTTTATAGAAATCAATTTATGGTATAGTAGAACAATTTCCTTTGAACCAAACATTTTTTTCTCATAAAAATATATAGACATAAACTACTTTCTATAAAATGTATAAACTCTCATTTTCAGGTTCTGGAGTGTTCTTTTTAACTCTTAATTTTCACTATTAGCTTTTTCATAATTTTGCTATCAATGCAGATAAACAGACTAATGCAACTTTGGTCATATTATTTTAATTATTGGCATGACATTAACTTTTCAGTTCTCTGGCAATGTCTCATTTTTCCAAGATTTTTCAAAAAAGAAAATGAATGGCCCAGAAAAGTTCTTGGACTGTTCTTTCAATCCTCTTGAGAGGAAGTAGCTTAAAAGTATTTAATAACTTCTTTCATCACCTATTCTAAGCATTGCAGTAATGCAAAATATTTCTGTGTTGCTGTACAATGCAGTCAGATTATCTTTTTTTTCCCCCAAGAGTATAGTAATCATTCAGTACTGATACTACAAATGAGCTGAAATCTATGTTGACATCTTTTTCCTAAATACACAAGAAGTTATTCCAGCTTCAGAACAGATGTTAAACTTTGACACACCTAAACCTCAGCAAACAGTCCAGTCTTCATGTTTTCCATGTTAGCCATGCTGGCTAACTCTTACTGTAGGTAAGTTTTACCTGAGGGATCCTCTAATTGACTACACTGATTTCGGACTACCTGTTCTTGGAACCTAGGCAAGCTCTACTTTGACGTCTGTGTAGACTTTACCATGTGTGTATCATCTCCTGGGAAGTCCAAGAAGATAGGCACAATTAATATGGTGACTTCCTGAAGGTACCGTTTAAGTTTTACCTATATAATTGTTGTGACTATCAGCCACAAAGTGGAAGCCTAAAATGTAGGATCTACTCCCTGACTGAAACCGAACCTTGATCTCCTGTATTATTAGAGGGTGCAAACCATTACCTCATACCTTATTGTTCTCCATTCCTACTGCTGAAGTTGAAGGAATATTTTCTAAATGAATGCGAAGAGTCTGGGCTTAAGCTGAAATATTTTACAAAGTGGGGACTTCTCTTCACAAACTAAGGAGGAATTGATGGTGGGCACTAAGGTAATAGCAGAAAGGTAGAGAGCAGCTAGTGCAGAGGATGTGAATTAGAGTGCACTGGTTGATCTGGTGTCAATATCGCCTCCTGTTAACTTTTATCTGGTATGCTTTCATTACTATAAGGAGCAAAAATTAGTAAGCACAAGCCTTAACAAGACCAACTTAAATTGATTATGAAGCATAGCAGTTTTCTGGATGTAATATTCTAGAAACATTTCATATAAAATGATAATAATGTGTTACTTTGGCTTTCATTCCTCTTTCATTAATGTTTAAATATGCAGATTTCTTAAAGGACAGATATTCTTATTTCCACTTAGTTCTGCTTATAGGTAATGAGCCCAATGGCTCAAAGCAGAAGACATAGCTTGCAAAGAAAGTGGAAAATTAGAGATTTTTAGCTAAGCAGCGTGGTTGTATTTAAAAGCACAAGTGAGTGGGATGTTCACTGTTGTAACAAAATTTCACAGATATGTCAAAGAGTAAGATTTTGCAAGGAAGAGGAAAGTAGCTGAACAGTATTTATTTACTGTATGTTTCTCAACCACATAGATTACTCAAAGAAAAATACACACATAAAATAAACCACAAAACATGTAAAATTAATGCTTGCAGTGCAAGTGCGCCCTTGTAAATTGGATTGCCTATAAAATAAATTAGTAATGATGAGTGTTATTTTTTATAAGTATGATATATGCCACTGTTCATCACATACCATTAGACAAAAATGCACAATTAGAGATTCAAGCAGCAGTTTTACTCATTTTAGCTGTCTGCCAAATGTTATGTTATGCTTGCACTTTAATTTAATAACTGTAAAGCAAGAGAGGAAGATATGCAACTTGGTTTTTATCAGTCTGGAAAAGGCTTAGAAGAAAACCTTGTTTCTAAAGCATATGTTCTCTAAGGTTTTTTCTCTTTCAGCCTCAAGCAGCAAATACTTAGCCTAAATTCTATATACCTATTTCATGTTGAAAGAGTGCTAAGTAAGTAAAATGCTTTTCACTTTTCTCTATATGAACACGGACATGAATTTGAAGAGTATCTATAGGTAGCACAGAGGAAAAGTACTTTTTCTAGTTTTTAGGCCTCTGTCCTCACCTTATGGACTATTTTGGCAGCAGTTTTTGCATATATACCCTTTTGCATATATGTGCCACTACACCTTGCTCTTCTATATGTGATGTACAGAGGATCACTCAGCAGGATATAGCATCCTTAATTGTAGCATTACGCAAAAAAATTCCATGAAAAGTTTGTTATAAGCTGTGGGTCTAACTCAATACCCTATCAAAGAGCTCATTTGCATTTCCCTTCCACTTAAACAAGCTCATTTTTTGATACTAGTTTCAGTAGGCAGACAATATTCTAAAGGGAAGTCCCATAAAATGTTCACATTACAAAAAACTTACATCTGATTATTTCTCATATTGATTGCATGATCCAATGAAAATTAACATTTTATACCTTTTCATGAACCTTTTGCCCTGGCTCCATTCCTTCAATATGCTCTGATTCAGCAGGCCCTTCACCAGCTGCCATTTTCCTTTGAATGTGTGCATTTTGTTCACGCAAAGCTACAATCTGCAAAAGAAAGAAAATAAGTGGTCAATGTACATAAGAAACCCCAAAACTAATGAGCAGACAATTTGTTAAATCTATTAACATTTTGATCCTCTATTGGCCATTTGTAGCATTTGCAAAATTATGTCTATACATGCAGAGAGATTTAAAAAACAAACATATTAATAATGACTAAAGGCCATTAAGGATATAAAGGAACTTATAAATGACAGGATAGTCAACATTGTCTTGTTATATCTTCTATCCTTTGTGCTAGGGTACTTTTTTTTTTTAGCTTTAAAGATGAAAGAACTGTTAGGCATTGATTTTGTAACACTGCAAGACCAAGACTCGTTCTTTCATATAGAACACAGTGGATGCCAAACTGGCGTTATAGGAAAACAGTGCCAAAAGGGTATGAATCAAAACCAAGTGATGTAAAACGAAGTGCTAGCTTTCTGTCAACTTCCCATCTGTTAGTAACTGCAACATACGTTTTAAGTGTTTTTTGTTAAGAAAAACATGTACGTAAAAGTCCTCTACTGTGGTATTCATTGACTATTTCAGTGCATACACAAGTAGGTTTTATTGTATTAAAAATATTGTTTTATTTATTGGTAGTGCTATTAAAAATCCCATGCAGCTACTGGAAAATAAGCTGCTTTCTCTCTGATTTTGTAGCTTACTCTCAGACAATACACAGGATGGAAAGATTCAGGTCCTAAAAAATTTTTACATGGTATACTATGATAAGTTGGAAGAACTGGCTAACATAAAACTTACTTATTTTGATAAATTGCACAGTTAGATCTCTCTGTACCTTTCTGCTTTCATGAGCACATATAATAAATGATTTACTGAATGGATAACATTGTGTATTAAACAATGGTAGGATGTATAGAGGCCATTTTTGGAAAGCTGGTGTAAATTTAAAGGCTTCTATCACTGTATTGTGATAGAATACATAAATCCTGAGTCAGAAACACCCTAAAACACTGTCCTGTGCTAGAATACAAAAGCATGGGCTAGGAGGGAAGACTTAAGGCTGTATTACCTGGTAAGCGTGTACAGCAGCCAATTTAATTTAATTTAATTTAATTTTAATTTACATTAAAAATATATTTACTTTGATCTGAATAATTTAGTTTGAAAAAAAGTTTTTTTCAAATGTGTTTTTTAACTTATGTTTAAGTTCTGATTGTAAAGACCATTTGAATCAGCTCTGACCAGCATTTGAGATCTCAGGGACACACCACTTTAAACAACTCTTCCTTAATATAAACGTTGAAAACTGTTGTGATATGAGGCAGGCTGATTCACTGCTCACTAAATTCCAAGTCACAGCCCTTGTAGAACTCGTGTGACTCCCAGTGATTTCAGTGCCAAGACCAAGACTTGAGGGCAACATTTCATCCCAAGCAATTACAGGAAAATATAAAAGAATGGGAATTAAAATTGTCTGAGACAATCTGTGTCTTTTGGGGTTGTACAAATACACTGAGCTTTAAAACATTTTGCTTAAATAAGAGAATTAGGTCTATCTTAAATAACAGAAAAAGGTCTTTTAATCTCATTAGCATAGATTCCCTTTGTACAGGGAATTGTAATCAGCAATTTAATAACTTTTTTTTCTGAAGAGCTTCACTCATTTCTTTTTCTTTACAGTTCAAATGGTTCCCAGTCTAAACTAAAAAAATTATGGTTCCCACCAAGCAAAATTAGCCATCAATTAGTGCTAAAAGGAACTTTCAGGTAGATTAAGGGAGATACTTCAATGTATATATTATAAAATTATGATTTATGGAGAGTAATTATACATCATGTGAAACAAACATAAAATCACAGGATATGTTAACTGGCAGCCAAAAATAGATCTGGATTTTCATATGATAATCTTTCATTGATCCATTAGAATGCAGACTTCACTATGCCTTCATTTTGAATTATCACCTTTTGTCTAACACAAATCCTTAATTGTCCTTTAGCTCAATAAGAATATTGTACAAACACTACTGCAAAATTTTATCATTTCATCACATATTCCACAATAGTTTATTTTTTCTTAGCCTCTGCTGGTCTTTACATATCCTAGGATCATCACTTTCTAAATAAATAAATAATTAAATATTAATAAAATTAAATTAAATTATACCTTCAAAGTGAAAGGCAAATAAAAGAATACAATATCATGTATATTTTTTGGGGGGATTCACTTGATTTTTGAATGTTTGGGAACAATTTCTTTGCCAGAAATCCATCATTGTTAAAGCTTATTGTTTCAATGGTTTTATTACTGTAATGAATGCAGAGTAACTATACACAGGAACAACATGGAGTTTGAAGTCTGGCACATCTTAAAGTTTCAGCTCTAGGGTAGTCGTCAGATAACAGATCTAAGTTGTGAAGAACCACACAGCTAACTTGCTTTCATACTTGCTCGCTTTTGTTGATTTAATGAATAAATTAAGGCAGAATTAATGTTCCTAAGGAAGCATGGAAACTCTCCTGTGTCTTACAAATAAACATGAATTTTTACTTCTTGGTTTGTTGAAGCTAAAGGTTTTTAATTGTTATCACACTCGTATTTATTACTTACTTATTTCTTATTTAACTTGAACTTTCAATAATGTGCAAATTATTTGTAAATGGGCAAATTTAATCACTGAACAATTTCTGTAACTTTCTACACAGGTAGCCAAAACACGCCTGAATGGATCATGATGATAAAATAAGTGAAGGTGAAGACACAGACGACTCTAAATTTTTTCCTAGGTATCTAGGTAATCTTCTTAAAATTCTAATGATCATTACAACAGCAGACAGTAATAATAGCAGAGATCTAGGTAAGAAACTGATTGTTCAATATAGATAGAACTCAGTAATATTACTTTTGAGAAATACCTATTTCTTATACTGATGCTTTTGTGTTTATGATATCCAACTTAACATATCTACCACAAAACATGTCTACAGACAGCTTTCCAAGTACCTACATATTATTTAACCCTCTAAGGTAATAATTCTTGATTTAATTCTTAATGGTTTTCATGCTAAGCTCTATTTTGAAAAAGTAAAGGGTAACGTTCTTGAGGATGGGGTCATATCTGCTAAAACCAAAACAAAATCCAAAAAATTAAAAGACAGATTCATAGAAAATAAATGTGCATAAATACCATTGTTGTATTTACCATTGTTTTACCCCGAACTGGACAATCAGCCTAAATATTCAAGTCCAAATAATGCCTGCTAAAATATGATCAAATATCTCACATATTTTTTTCTTATCAACTTCTGATCATGGACCTCAAATGATTAGATTCCTTTTCTAAATTGCTATCATCACAGACATTATTTTCCTATTTAGCACACTTGTCAAGATTTGACCTGGACCACAGCAACACATTTCAATGTGACTCTAATCTGAAGTGAGTGTAAAATTGCAGAGATGCTAGTCTCTCCATAGTTAAGTCTAAAGATAGCTTCCTGTCGCAAGTCTAAATTTGGCTCCCTGCTAACTTTGCCAAGCTCAGTCAGCTGAACTGAAAAGTTGTTTTTTGATTGAGAAAAATGAAACAATGGTTGTGAATTTAAGAAGATTAAAATGTAGAGTGTTACTTTTCTAGTTGGACCTTTCTAACTTTTATGGCTTCAGCCCGTAAAAATATCCTATAACCTAAAGAAATGCTCCTTTAGCTTGTTCTCACAGGCATGTTGGTCTTCAACATTCTTCTCACTTTTGTAGGCAGTTTTTGTGACTGACAAGGGACAATTTTATAACACTGAAACTTTTAAGAACTTCCATCTATTTAGATTCTGTTTTCTGGATTTCAAAGGTACATAGAAACAAGTGGCACAATTTCTGTAGATTTTTCTCTCAACTCAAAAATCTCTTCAGCTTTCCTAAAGCCCAGCTTTCTGAATTACAGTTTTGGTAAACATCCCTACTATATTACCAATATAAATTCCCTGCAAAATCTTAGTAGGATTTGTGTACATTATTTACAAACATCACTGAATCATATGTTTTTTATGAAGTTAGGATTCAAGAATTCAGATTCAAAATTACAACTGGTCTTCATTTCCATAAATGACCAAATCTACATCTCATGCCTGTACACTTGAAAATAGTAGTCTGAATTCAGGTGTTAAGGGAATATTCATTTCAAATATTAAAATACACCATAGAGCAGGATATCAATACATAAGCCAGAACTGATCTGAAGAAGTACCTGATGTAATAGAACCATGCGCATCACCCATGCTGGTGAAAAAGGACAATGTAATAAGGAAATAGTTTCATAATGAATAAAGATTACACAAGACTATAAACCAGTAAGCAATAGCATAAATTCCATCTATTTAGCAAGAGAAATAGTCTGATTGCTATCCGTAGTAGGACAGTAAGACATACAAATGAAAGAAATAAACGATTCACATTGTAGTTGCAAAAACTACCAAACTGTGAAGGATAACCAAAAAGGAGAGGAAAAATCAGCACACAAAAAATGGCAACATTTGAACTAGGCTCATTGGACAAAATAAAAATAAACTGGAACACACAAACTATTCATGAAGATGCAACGGATTTATTCATGGTGCCAAGTCTCTCACAAGACATAAAATGAAGCAGGAAAAAGCATTTCCAACCATATTTACTTATGACATTTTACAAAATAATAATTAATTTAAAATTATTTGAGAGGTGTGAGGTCAGAATCCATTTCTAAACATATAAAATCCTAAATGACTGGGTACCTCTGCTGCTAAAACTTAATCAGTTCTCTACTTCCAATTGTTTGAGTGGCCATTCATTACCTCATTATAGTTTGAGGCTTCAGATAACTAACTTTATTATGAATACATAATATACTTACCTACAACAGCAATGAAAAGGAACTACCAATTTATTACACTTGTTTTATTAATAGTCGCCTACTATAGATCCATTTTTTTATTATGCACTTGTTGGTCTGTTCGGCCTAATGTCATTCAAAAATCTGTCTTACATTTACAGAATTTTGGTCCTGTCTCTTTACTTCTGATAAACATATCTTGAGCATCTGTGGAAAAGCTTTTATTAGATTTCCTAGGAGCAGTAACTGGCTCACTGCCAGACTTTCCCTAAAGCACCAGCATTCTTCAACTCCTTACGGTTTTGTTCAAAGAAAGAGATGTGTGACGTTTTGGCTCCTTTTTGCCCTGTGTTTTGGGCTTTTGTGCGTGCGTGAGCTGAACGAAAGATGACTGCTACTTTGTAACCAGACGTGTAAGTACAAGCCTGAATTAATTTAGTTTCTTGATCAAATTACTTTAAATCCAGTAAGAAAGCAGCACATAACCTACAAAACACCAAGAAACTTGTCAGATATGGTTTAGATATAAGATATAAATATGTATGAAAATATTTCCCTGTTCAAACATTAAGTTGAAATCCCTCCAGGTTGGTGGAAAGGAACTAAATGCATTCCTTTTTCTGTTATGAATCATGGTGATATTTGGTCCATAAGCAGGGCTGACAACTCCAGGAAGGAAGAATGATAACTTTAGACAGGAAGAATGATTTTGTAGTTGAAAGCTCAGGGGGGGCTCAGGGTTTGGAAGTCTGAGATGATCACTGGTGGTGTAACCTGGTAAGATCTGGGGTGAATCAGAGAATATTGACTAGTTAGGAACCAGACAAAATAACACTCTCGCCACTAGGCTTTCCCTGTAAGTGTTCTGACATCCTGTTATTACTATCAATGTATATCATATACTGTAAATTACAAGGATAGTATTCTGCGTACTTTTCCTAAACATAACAATTTCCTTTACTTGAAATCTTGGCTCCTGAGGCCTTATTCCCAGTGCTGCTGTTCTGTAAAAAGTGAGTTCTCCATATCTGACCCCAGCACAGAGCATAGTCTACTTAGAGCAAAAATGCTAAGTTTCAGCCTTTGGCATCCCGTATCACCCAGTGACTTAAGGCAGAATTACAACAACTGAGCTGAAAATCTTGAAATTATCCGGCTGGCACAGAGCAGGATAACTGAAAAGCCAAAACGCTGAACGCTTAGATTAAAGTGGTTATCTGATTCCTTCTATAAACATTGGAGAGAGAAACATCGCCAGCAGGTCTTCTATGTCTGAAATAGGTGGGAAGAACGACATGCATATCTTTTCTCCTGACTGAAGGGAAAACAGACAATTATCTTAAACTAGGGGCTCCCATTATGATGGCTAAATTTAAGCAAAATAAATACCATCAAAGGACTGAAAAAATTCCAGAAATAACTCAAGTTATGAAGTAAAAAGCATGCCTGTAATATGGTATTATACACTAACCCRGTCCTGCCCACTTCTCAGACATGGTGGGGAAAACTGTTCCAGTTACCTTATGGATGAATACTTCCATTCTCACAGTGTGTATACAGTACAGAGTACTGTACACAGTACGGTACAGAGAAAAAAAAAAAATTAGTTACATGTTTTCAAAAGTATAGGCTGTGTAGGCTAAATAAAATCCTATTCTAATTTTTAAAATAGTTGCATAATCAATTTCTCTACTGACTTTTTCTTTAATGTTTTTGCTATTTAAATTGTATTTAAAACCATCTGTCAGCAAAGGATTTAAATGTAACTACTGTAATCATCTTGATTTAATTTTGCTTTCCATTGAATAAGTGATTATAGTATGTAAAGATATAAAGATATTTAATGTAATTAATAAATATATAAGGCCAAACGTTTACAGAGGTTTCTTTTTGTAGGATTCTTTCTAATATTTAAAACAGTAGGAAATTTTTTTTACTTAATTATTTCAAATTTTCTACTTTGAATTTTTTTAATTTCTCATTTATTTAAATAATTTTAGAACAAGTTAAATATAATGTTTTGTTGTTAACAGAGGCTCTAAACACACATATATAATGTTAGACAGTCCCCTAAAACCAGTAAGAACCAGGATCACTTCAAAAATGTAAGGCATTAAAGGAAGACAATTATTTTAAGCTTTTGAAAAGCTATTTAATATAAACTTGCCCTACCTTAAACCACTGAACTTGTTTCTTTGATCTTCCAACATTGAAACAAAACTGTCCTAAGCAATTAAACTCATTGATAACCATGTTTTACTTTGCTACAGCTGACAGATCTAGAAGACTTTTTGTTTAATCTCTTCTTATTAAGAAAGTGTTTCTTTTTACATGGATAGTATGCTAAACCAAACTTCCTGTGACTATATTGTGTCAGTTTTCCATCCAGCTCTTATTTATGTAAGTCTTTCAGAGAACAGTTAAATTGCCTACTTGGATGTCCTCCTACATTATTGTATCATAGCAGTCTATATTTAAATAGTGTTAAATATCAGATTTCAGTCTACTGAGAACATAATTCAGACTCCTGGTCCACCTCTGACTTTGCTTTAATTTTGACAGGAATAGCATGCATTAAGCTTTAATCAATGTCTATCATTTTATATGGTAAATATTAAGTGTAGCATGGGGAGTAAAGGATGCTTAGAGACTGAGGTAATTTCCTTTTGCTTCAATGGAAATTTAAATCCTGATTCATAAACATAAATATAGCCTTTTCCAGTTCTATTTCTAATTTCTGTTAACCTCAACACAGCCTTTCAGAAGCCACTGGTTAGAGAGTTCATAGATATTTAAATAGGGTGATTGAAATTGTTTCAATTGTACAATAAATTCATCATTCTTAATATTTTATTTTAGTTATAGGGCCAGAAATGCACATACATTTTCTTGACATTTTATATGTAACTTTTGAAAGGAATTATAATGGTAATCAGCATTTTGTATTATCAAGATCTTGTATAAACAATACACTATATTTCTTTCACTCTGGTGGAGGAAAAACACAGCATAGGATGCACRCTTGCAAAACCTTTTCAGTAAAAAACTAATTAATCCTTTTTTGAATGTGAGTAAAAAGCAAGTATTATAAAAGATTTTTTCATGAGGGGAAGGGCATTTTAACCAAACTAAGACAATTATGTGAGATTTTATGTGCTCCTGAGGGCATGTTTAGGAAGGATGCATCTCATTCAGTGGGGGTCACCTGGATACCTGCTGTAAATTGTAAGAACAGGGCTTACATAAAAACCTCGGATATGTCAAAATATTAATTTTAATTGTATTTCTCCATGAGTAAAAAGGAATCTTTTAATAATCCTGTTCAAAAGAGACTTTCAATATTTAATTAGAATCCCACTGGATAGTTTCAGCTTTTACTGCAATTTTAATGACTCTGTCAGTTGAGGTGTGACAGATTTAGCTGCAGTACTTTAAGACATTTGCGCCTGCATCCTCTCAGTCTGAGTTTATCAGCAGAATATCAGAAGCAGCATGAGTAAGTGCCCAGGAGTTGCTGTTCACGAGTTTCCACTTCAACACAGTTGCATATAGGATGCAAAACTAGGAACTGTGGTACCTGCGGGGCAGGAATGCGTTCTCTGTTATAGGAGCAGGGGATGTTATACAAGTACAGAGAAAAATCTACTGGGGATTTGAAATTTCTTAGCAGACTCCTCCAGTCTACAAAGTTAATGCAATTCACAAACCAAAGGCAAAACAAATTGTCACAGTGGTGTCTGAAAGTCTTTCCATCCCCCACTTTCCAGCTTATACTCCTCCTTGTCCCACTGCTTTGTAATCACTTGCAGCCTCATGATTGCCAAATTACAGCAATTCCAGCATAGCATAGTATACGCTTACCTGCATATGTTTTCACACATATTCACATCACTGAATAAATCGCTGATAAATTTGCACAACTGACAACTTGGGAAATGACGAACAAGAACTCTGTATAGGTGTTATAATGTGATGGTTTAGAAGTAGTCAAACTAGTATGAAAAGATGGAAATCTCTTTTTACAGTATAGCGGCAAGTTTTTTGAATGAGCAATTAAATTTTGCCTGAAAGTAGATACATTATTAAGATTTTTAATTTGTTCTGGCAAGAAGATTAGCCATTTCTAGGCTTTAAACATTTTCCAATGGAACAGTCCTATTTTCAAACATGCCTAAAATATCCATCCTGAACGACTGGTAGAAACCCCTACATTCATATATACGAGTATTGCACATGTCCCTGCATATTTGTTTATGTTGTATTACGTGCTCTGAAATGAGACAAGAAACCAGGCAGGAAAGGCAAAATCATGACATGGCACCTTTTGGCACAATAAATCGTATTTTGCATGAAAGAAACCACTTGTAAGTTACATCATGCTGTCACTGTTTGCAGGATCCCAGAGGAAGCCTTGCACGTGCCAAGATACAGGGTCTTCCAGTAAATAGCACAGAAGTGGATGTAACCACAGGCCCTGCAGCACAGCAGTTGGATCACAAGCTCTCACGGTGAGAAGCAGAGGTACCAACCGAGTGCTAGCTGCCCTGAAGAGGCACACATGGAGCACTACAAAGGATCTCAGGATTAGCAGCTTGATTGCACTGCAACAAGACTTATTTGAATTTCAATATGTAAAGCAGTGCACTGGCTTAGGTGGTTTTGGCAGATATCATCCTGACACCTGTTATTTAAACTCTCGCAAGACTTTCTTTTCCAAATAAAAACTTATATACTAATCAACATGACCGAACCAACTCTATTTAGTCATCCACTAATGATGACTTTCTTAGCCTGTCATAAAGATCAACAATTTTTTAATTATTTCCGGCAATCAATGGGATTGAGTCACAAATGCTGATTGGCTTCATTTTCTACATTGATCACAGGAAGCGCCCAAGTAGGGAGCTTTCTTCATCTTTGAATAACAGTGATGAAACATGTACTAGTGAGATGGTCCAGTAATAAGACCACCAAAGTGTTCCTGAAAACCCAGGGGGAGAGGTGGTGTGTGTGGCTCAACCACCTTCTCACYATTCTTTACTAGACAACAGCAGATGAAAGTCTAAGATTCACAAACTTGTCTAATAATGGAAATTCCTCCTCATCTATCAAAGTAGATGGGATAAAGAAGGGATTAAGGCAAGGAGCAGATTTTTTTTTTTTTTTTTCTTCTGAACAGACAAGCAAATACAGAATTTTGGAGCTATCCATGTATAAAATGAAATTAATAAAAACACACGGAAAAGTGAGGTGTTGGTTTGTGGTGGTGGGGATCTTTCTTCCCACAGTGGTAGCTAAAATCTCAGTACGTTTCAGTACCATGATCAAATGAACTGCGTAGGATTGATGACTGGCTATATACATAGCATTTGAGAGAGTGAATGCAAGATGCTCTCAGGCTATCATAAATGCATATTCTGACTTCATAAATCAAACTTCTCATAAATCCATACAGAGTCTTTTAAAATGACAGATAAAAATGAATCTCCCTGAAGATGGCTTTAGTGCTGAAATGCTTTAGTTTTTCCATTCAGCAATGCAGGCTCTGAGCTTTGCAACCAGTTATATTTAAAAGTGCAAATATGGACTTAGAGCTTTATTTTCACAACAGGTAGGAGTTAAAATAACTATGGACCGTACAGCATTGCAATCAACATTARCCACACTTTGAGACAACAAAAGAAAAGAAAAAAAGCCTTTTCAGATTGCAAAAATAACTTTTGACGGTGGGGAATGAAACCTTCAGCACTAACAATGCACTTTGGCCTCACTTTGGGGGAAGAAAAAAGCGTAAAAGTTCTTTTTTTTTTAACTTTGTCTTCTCTCCCATTCAACTACTTAAAACAAAAAGAATCAGACAAATTTGCAAGTAGGGCTTCTGTAGCACTCTGAAAATTCACTTGTAAACTAAGTGTTCATGTCTGACTGACAACGTCAGCTAGGTTTATTTTATATTTGCCTGGATTCCAGTGGATTTTATTGCTATTTAAGTGGTGAGCTTTTCAGAAACTTTACACAATTGAGCCCTTTAAAACGTGTCCTGACGTGTCAAGAAAAATACTATTTCATTCAAAGAAAAAAACCTGTAGGAGTTATGAGTAATACATATTTTCAACATTTTTACATCATAAATTCTTCTCTTCCTTCCTTTTTGAGATTGTTGACCTTTTATTAATATTGCTGTTTAGCTTTCATTGCTATGGAGAAATACTCATTAAGGTGAAATCATCCTTGTGAGGGAGTCTTTATAACCCTTGGAGATTAGACAGTAGTAGGCCTAATGAAAGCAAATCTTGTACGTTTGTGCTATATGGAGTTTAAATAAGTGGAAATTGAAACAGAATCTCTACRCTCTTACTTCTTAATGGCCAAGAAGCATTGCCTTGTCATTACTAGAAATCCAGCATTTGCTAGTGAGCTCTGCAAGAGAACGTACATTCAGATTTACAGCAACACTTTATAAGCTGATCAGAGGGGTGTTGTAAAAGGCAGTTGACTTTAAAAGTCAGGGGGTCTTTACCTGGTGGCAAAAGGAGGACGTAGTACACTGAGCTCCAGCCCTCGGTTACAGTTCTTTTATAGTTTAAGTAAGTCTTTACCTTCTATGCTTCAAGTTCTGTCAAAGAAAGCTAAAACATCTTGCTCCTGCAGCTTCTGGTACGTCTTGATTATTTTATTCTTGTAATCTTGACGTAGGCACTGCTCTCTGTGACCCTGCTTGTATGGTGGCTAGCACTTTCAGGCTCTGCTTTCATGTCACTGAAGTGCAAATAATGAATGACAACATGCAAAGATGACTGGAGATGCTCTGAATCTGTGGCAGATTCATAATTTTAACAGGAAAACATGAAAATACTAACCACACGTGTGATCTTTTACTGTTAGTGGTTTGTGCTCGTGATAACTATTGACAGGTCCTGGCTATCAGTGTTTTATTGACATGCCTACGAAGGTCACTTCTGTTCGTGACAAGGGTACTGTGGTCCAGGGGTAGCCCACAGCCGTGGCACTCAGCTGGCTGCAGCAGGGGAGCGCTCGCAGGACCTCCTGCCGTCTGTTTACACCGTCACCGAGCCCTGACTCCTTCTGAACACTAAAAGTGTCTCGATCAGCAGTCATTTTTATACTTTAAATGTAATAATACACTAACATTTTAGGCTGGTAATAAGGCAATAGGGTTTATCAGTCTCCTTCGCTTCATTATGAATTCTGAACCAAATTAAGTGTTACTGTATAAATAACCATCTTGTGCTATTGCACGTAGTCTAGAGCATGCACTGTTTATTTCTATGGTGTACCGGCAACACTTTGTAAACAGAATAGGAGTCATTTAAAGCAATTGTACAGTTGCTATTATGAAAAAGAATATCTGTCAAGATTTTTCACAGAAGATTACCGGGTACATTTCAGTACATTTTCTTCAGAAACCCTTATCTAAGTAAACAAAAATGTACTAGTTCTAATTTGTCGCAAAAATTGTATGAAATATGATACAGGGAAAGAACTGTCTTTTAGAGACTAGCACAATGGAAAAATAATAACAAATATCAATTACATGGTTGCATTATAGTGTGYATTTGACACCTGCTGACTAATTTCTCTTGCTTTTTTTTTTTTTCTAACCAAGCTCAACAAAATAGTAGCAAAATTATTATTCTTTCATTATTATTCTCACAAAGACACTAGTAATGTACCCAAACCAGGATACAAAAGCCCAAGAATTTGTTGGTAGTACAGGGACTGATTTCCAGCTGGTCAGAGCTGAGGATGGATTTGGCAGAAACATTATGATCTTCATTGTTTTCAACAATATATGAGTTATTGAAATATATATACATAGTGTGTATATATATACATGATATATATCATAATATATACACAGATATTTTATTTTTATATGTATACACCCTGTGTATATAATTATATATGAATATATATGTTTAGACATACAAACATATTTTTAGTATCCAGGACATTGAATATAAATAAAATAATGTGCTTCTAGGGCTTTATGTAGTTGCTTTTAGTACATAARCATTTAATTGATAACGACCCATGCTTAAGGTCTACAATTCGGTTTGAAAAAATCCCACTCAGGTTAAAATGAAGTATTTAGCTATTTGCACTGCAAATCCATTTTCCTCTTCTGATTACATTAATATATTTCCCTCTGAGTAAAAACAGTCTTCCCCAAATGAAATTTTGTATTCTTTGTCTGCATATTGTCACCTAGAGTCTTTGAGATTGTTTAGATTTATTTTGACTGGATACATCTGTTATGAAAACCCCACTATTCTGCATGTGTAGTTTTATTAGATTTTCTTACACAGTGTATCTGTATTAAAATCACCATCTGTGCCACTGATTGCACAAAACATGAAAATAGAACAGATAGATAGGATATGAGTAAAAACCCAGAAAGGAAATGAACATTACCCTAGAACTACAATTAAAGAATATCAAAGCCCTGATCTGCATGCACAAACTGAAGAAATCCCAACTTAAATCTAACTCCCAGTCTGTTGAAATCAAAGCACAGTAGARTGAATTAAAGTCTATATTTCAAATACTAAACCAAATGTACCCATTTAATTTTAGTCAAGATTTTAATACTTTTCAATGGCATTCTTACTGGGAGTCATTTTCTTCCACAGGTTTCTCCAGTGAAATCAAGGATATGGTCCTCACTAATACAATTTTTATATATATTTTTAATGACAAAGAACATTCTTCAGAAGTGGAACTTCTAAAATAGTTTTTTTATTCTAGGATGCCTGCAGAAAAGAATCTAACATGATAGCCATTTTATAATGCAAAGGAAATATACATATGGTTTCTTTTTTTTCTTCTTTTTTGTAACCATGGATTCTACATGATTAAAGGTGTCCAAACTACACTCTCCGGGTGCAATGTCAAGCAAGCTGGATCATTTCTTATGGACTGAAACAAGTAAAACAAGCCCTCTACAACTCCTCTTGGAATAATTCCACCTATACATTGATAGTGCCTATTAATATTAATGAAGATTATTTAATATTTCCTAGTGCTGATATTTTCCAATCAAGATCCCAAAGTATGAGTATCTAATTTTGCCCCATCAAACCCAAAATATTTTTTACATTTTTGGATACCAAGTAAAATTATTTCTATATTTCTACTACAGACATATGAGGGGAACTTGTTTGCACTAAAATAAAAAAACCTGATTTTAAAAATCTCCTGATATGACTAGTTAGGGTAGCATTTACCAAGATACATCTATCCTTTGTATATCCCCAGCACAGTCTCTGCTCCTATTTTTCTCACAAATATTTTACCACTAAGCTATTTTATCAGCGTTAGCAGAGCAGTAGCAAAATGGCAGTAATTTTCTTCGTAGTCTATCTGTAACAAATGTGGAATCAATTTGTCATGCTTGTGGACCTTGCTCTGCCTCTTGACAGTGGAGGGCCAATACAGACCTTTGAGTTGCAAATTATTCTTGATTCACATTATTGCTGACACTGCTCACAGACATTAGTTTTTATTGTCTTGCTAGTTAACTACCTTATGAATCTGCAGAATACTCTTAGAGCTGTATGTGCACTGTTGGGTTGAAGTCATCTAATATGAAAATACAAATGATACGTTTTTTGGTTCATATGTTAATGGGAATATTGATTAATAAATATGAACCTATTGAAGATTAAAGTTGATTTCATTTATTGGCTCATGTCATTAATTTAAATCTTTTATTCAAATGCAGCATGTAAGGCCTATTCATACATTAAAAAATTGATTATGGAGAGTAATAGGCATAGAACATAATACTGTGATCTCATTATACTATTTAAAGTCTGGTTTGAGAGTTAGTGGATGTAGATGTTCCTAATAAATCATGTAATATTTAACAGATATACACAAAATTGCATAATCATTCCAAAGAAGCACATTAAACAAATGATAAAACAATATATTATTCCAGCAGATTAAAAACAAAGGATAATGGGTATGTGTTTTGCATTTTCTTCAAGATGGATGCACAAGAAGATTGTTAATGATAAAGGATCAACAAGACTGATTCTTGCAGTGAAATTATCTTGATCCACTTGAAAACTCATTTGACAAATGTCAAATGACCCTGAAGCTCATACAGACAGAAAGATAATCAACTACATTCTTAAACCTGAATTTATACCTCCAATGCAGGATAAAATGGCATACATTTCAAAGTTTATGAATCCCAAAATAACAGATCAAAGAGGAGTGATGTATTTTTTCTGATGTCTCATGAAAGGCACTGTGTGCATACTGTGAGCAAATTAAACATTAGACACTAAAATTTTCACTGATATCCTTTGTACAAGTAATAGTGAGCTCTACAATGCAAATCAGCTAAGCATGACTTTAAAGAGATGCTATGTTCTTTACTTTAGCAAGTTGGTGTGTTTAAAATAAGGCATTTGCTAACATAACCTTATGAAATCAGGGCCGGTGAGAGTTGTATTCCATTGATTCATAAGCTCCCTAAACAGGCTGCCAAATATATGACGTTAAATCCAATCTGAAATTATCCCAGTGTCTAATCTCTTGCTGACTACGAACAATGCCTAAGCTAACCATATACAAATAACCTTCCAGTTCATTAATCTCCTGGAGTTTTCAGGTGTGTAGGCAAACTATTGTGAAATATGCTCAGCCACACATCTGGCTCCTGCCATCCCTGTGTTCTCCTCTCAGCTTGTATTTCTTTGGCTGTCATCCCATCTCCTCTTTCTCCCTTTTTTCTACTTTGGGTGAGGAATGTGTGGTAAATAAGAAATCCACRAAACCTGTGCTAGAAACTTAAGAGTTTTGCTATTCTGTAATTCTCTGGAATAAAGTAGAGAAGATACCAGAAGATCCATTTATCACTTTCTGAGACATGTTCTTCAGCTTCACGGCTCTGTGTCATGTATTGATATATTTGTTTCTTGTTGTGCAGAAATGTCAGGCATGCTCCATGATCCCTGTTTACTGATGAATATAAAACATTGTACAGACTCCCAAAATAACTCCAGTAACTCAACCTCATGAGATCCAGAAAACAGAAACTTTCCATACATGCTGATTAATTGCAGAATAGTTGTGTTATGTAGTGAGCCCTGAATACTATGTCCTACAGTTATTTAGACTCAGGACCTCATGGAGGCTGCATGCCTGCAGCCCCAGCCTCTCTTCCATTAAAATACCAGGCATGGAGCTGGGKTGAGGCCATGTACTCGCTATTTAACTCCCAAGCATGGAGTTATGACGAGATGAGCATGCTAGGATTCATGCAGTGTACCAGGATTTATGCGGTGTACCAGGACAACAATTGTGTGGCAGACTGTGCACCTGAGCAGATGCCATTACAGCCATCAGCTGTCAAAAATCAAGTTATGCGATTTAGCCAAGTTCATCTATCAATACTTACAAAGTCGATCATCACACCCATGAATTCTATCAGATTGCATCCTACTTTTTCTGCTGTAGGAACAGTAAACCAGTCACTCCAGCTAAAATAACTTCGATGCTTTTAGGAGCAAGAATATTCAAAAAGGACCAGCCTGAGTCTTGCGACTAATATTCGCAGAGCTCCTATGATACTAAAAACGGTAAGTGATGTCTGCTTCATGTATTGCACAGGTCACTGTGCTACCTTGGCTTTACWGTAATGCTCTCTGTTCCACAGCTGTATGAGCAACAGACACTACAAGGCAAATTTATACTGTAAATGCTCTGGAGCAGGAACCAGGTTTTAATATTTTTTTACAACAAAATGGAGTCCTGGTCTTTTACTGGACCAGCTCTGTTGGGGGTGTAGTAATGCAATAATAATCATAGTAAAAATGTGCAATAAAAGCACTCCAACATAAATGTGAAGATGGAATATATTACTACTAAATTTACCAATAAATATTTATATTTCTGCAGCACTCTAAGTTGTAATTAAGATTAGGCCATATTTTTTTATGCAAATAGAAATACAGTTTCACCCCAAAGGCAAAAGTCTGAAAACTTAGGCCACAGGTATTATAAAAATGAGAATATAACATTTAAACAAAAGAACAGAATTAATATTTGTCGCAGATTTCCTAGTTACTTTTCTTTAATTATTTGGACCAAAGAGTTGGAAAAAAGAAAAGATGTGAAAGACTAAAAATTTGTCATCATTTGCTTAACAGTAATCGGTAATGAAGGTGACTAGAATGATGTTTAAGGAGTGACATAAAGAAGTGTTATTCAAAACTTTTCTAATGTGAAGYAACAGGTAAGAAAACACTGCAAGGCCTAAGGGGAAACTGTCTGGAGTGCAGGAGAATTCATGTAGTAAGGATGGAAATGGGTGACATCACTGAAAACTTTTAGGTCAGTGTGAGATTGTAAAAGCAAAGCTAAGCCTCTCTGATTTCAGAAAAAGCGAATAAGGAGAAAGTCAGCAGATCCAGCAGATGAAGATGTAGTCAGAGCAACAAGGTAGGAARAGAATCTCCACAAATTCTTGCAGGAAATGTTCACATTAAATTGTTATACAGTAATGAATTTAGTACATGCCTATGTTTCCCAGAAAGTGCACAGAATCCAGACTACAGAACAAAAGGAAGATTACAATTTTATGATAGAGTAGCAGTACCTAACTTGTTTTCAGCATGAGCATCCTAGAAATGTTTTTTAAAACACACACAAAAAGAAAAAAGAACATACTGGATTAGGTTTATGCTCATTTTTATGAAGATGTTAATTTTATGAAGAGTTTGTGCTGCAAGGTTTAGAGGAAACTGGGAATTTTTAATCTCCAGTCATYGTTTATTCAGAGATAAAACCAAAGCATTAAACCACCCGTGTTTCTAATCATGGGGGACCAAGGTTTCATTAAGTCAAATGTTTCTGTCAGACAAAAAAATGAAGTAGATTTGAAGAGATCTGCAAAATATGTTTCAAACATCTAGCTGTCTGCTCTTTTAATGTATATTTAAACAATTGCTCCATAGCTGCACAGCAGGTTTGGGGGAACAGTAAAGAGCGAGCAATTTGCAAATCACAGTTTTAGATAGCTTTTTTACCCTTTGCCATGTTCCTTTAAGCATTATCTTACAAAACTTAGGTTTTTCTTTTCTTTAGAAAGTGCAATTAACAGCTTATAGCAGTTTAAGAGTAATGTATGTATGCTTATTGATACATAGGGATGTGCCATAGAAGAAAATTTAGGGATGCAATAGATCTCAGGCTGTTTTGTGAATAATCAGAGTAAAACTAAACTCTACTCTTCAATGATAAATCTGTGACACTGGGATTCACTCTAGTCACAAATCTTTATATAACAAATCCCATTAAAAATGTCACAGGTAAGTAAAACGAAGGAGAGGTATTAGCCACAACACAAGGTTCTAAGAAAAACATCAAAATTGCAGTGGAGATGCTTAGTAGCCTGAATCTATCATTTCAGTGGAAGAATCTGACTCCTTCCTTAACAGCAGTAACATCCTGAAGCACCCTAATCCATCCATATTTGGGATTTTAGAATATTTGGAAAATAAAAATAGAAAGTAACAATTGTCTTTGTGACGTGATATTGAAAACAGAGTAATATATACAAGTTACCAAGCACTCGATATCAAAGATTTTATTAGAAGAACTATTAAACACACCGGATAAGTGAAGGAATAAAAAGCCCCTCCCTTCAGCTAGGTTTTTCCTCAAGAAGCTCTCCACGAACACATGAGCACAGACTACGCATCCTTTCTGTTAATCACAGTCCTTCTTACAAATTGGTTTCTTCTAAAGAATACATAGGGGACATTTAAACTAGATGAAAAGTCAATGCAAAATTTGAACATGCTATCAGTATTTTAGGATTTGTTACAGGTGGCTACATGCTAAATGGAGGGGTAAGAGAACACAGCATTTCAGGATCTCTTTTGAAAACACCCTAAGACATTTGGGCAGCTACACAATTCTGCTCTGCAAAATCATTTCAGTGAAGACCAAAGTCGCTGAGCCTATTTAACATATTTAACTGGGTTGCCAACAGTACACTGTGGCCAACACATAAATAGGCCTAAGTGACTAAGGAAAGTTATAAAAGGGGAAATTAGATCTACATTAGATCCACAAGCATTTTTTATCAAGATTTTTGTGTAGCAATACTAAAATATGTGCAAAATCATTATCTGCTGTCACTGCAGAAAATATATGTTCTTTTTGTACTCAAAATTGCTCGGAAAATTTTTCTCTGTGATAGGTATTTATGGAAATTATACTGAGAAACCACTTTTGCAAGTGCAATAGTGATGTTCGTCTCAAATATGTCAATAGAAATTAATGTTCTTAAGTGACTACCTGAAAAATGCATTGAATTTTAGACCTATTCTGCTCTGAATTTAGTGAAAAATGCTTTTGATGGCATGCAAAGATAAGCTCTGCTGCCCTCAATATCCACAAAGAATTTTAGTGAGTTTTTTCCTCTGAGAACTTAGATTAGAATTAGTTCAGCTATAGCAACTTAACTGATTATTTCTTGTGCTTATTTCTTTTTGACTTTGTAAAAAAATAAGGCAATGAAGGATGTAGTGCTGCTGTAGTAATTTTCAACCTCTTCAGCTGCCATGCCACATATCCTAATTCAAATGTGTAGAGACAGAAATTAATGTTGCGGAACATGGAGTATGAGAAACATCCACAAAAAAAATCATCATTTTGCTTCATTACTGCATTTAAAACTTAAGGGCAACAATAACTTTATGCAGAGTTAACATTTAAACTAGACGGCTAAGGTTAAAGGCAGAATGAAAAGCGATTACATATAGCACATAAAGATTACATTTCAAACCAAGATATTTTTTAATTACGAGCATCTTTGCAAAAAAGATATAATTTGGCACAATTACATAGACATTTAAAATTAAAGTTCAGACCACAAAGAAGGTCTCTCCAGAGTTAGACCTGTGTAAAGTTACAGCCTAAAAAAAAATTAATTAAAAAATTTAATATGTAGGAGAGAGTTTACAAAGCAATAACTTTCAGTTACACCATTCTGAGAAAATACAGTAAAATGAGGTACTATGGATGAAGGCTGTTTCAGATTTTTCTAAAATAATGATACTTGAAGTCACCAGAAATAGGTATAAGCAATCTAGCCTGGCCTTCTTCAGAAAAAAAATCACTGAATTTTGCCCAGTTTCATCCAGAGATCTGATATCCATCATTTCTGAATTTCGGATTGATGAAACTCTGTGTATATTATACGTTCAAGAAATGCACATGCTATTTTTCTCAGCAAACTATTCCTTTAACAACATTTCTACTCCAAAAATCACTTTGCATTGTATTACATACAAAGGCTAAGGCCACCAAGGAACTCCTTTAACAAAAAGTGCCTTAAGCTAATAGGACCTGAAACAGCTGGGGATAAAAATATGTTTTCACAYGCAACCATGGGTAAAAAGAACACACCATAGTTAGCTGAGGTTTTACTTTAAAATACATATATATTAAACTTTATAGAATATTTCATTAGCAGTAATGATACTACAATCATGTCTGCAGCATCCCTCATGGTCAGAGTCAAAACTGTCCTCAACTGTTAAAAGTATCTGCATTTTTTACTGGTTTCTTGACTTGCCCTGCATAGCAAAAGTTAGGCAATTAACATGGTATTTGAAAGTTCTTTGGTGAATAAGTGGCTACATTTCCTGGTGTTTCTGGTATAGAATATAAAGAATCATAAATCGCAAATCATCCTTTCTCTTCAGTCATGTAAATCATTTATGAATGCTTTCATGGATGCTATAAAAAATAGCATTAGGGCACGCTAATGAATAAACAAACCCACTGTCAGGAAGAAACCCATTGCCCAAATAAGAGAATGCATGCAGTTATATGAAGCAGAGATCTATGGTCCAAATCACCTGCAATCTCTCTGATAGTTCCAGGAGTTAAATTTATCCTCAAAGGTTGAGTAAAATTCTGTAGAAGCAAGTGGAAATTGTAACAATGAGGTTTTAAAAGGAAGCCTGTGTGTTTTAAATATAATCTATGTGTCAACTGACAAAAGCAATATAACGTTGTTTGGCATTTGCTAACAGCATTGGCATTTTCAACAAATGCTGAAGAAAAGCGCATGGTAGTACAGTGATATATAAATTCAAACCAGTAATTTCTCTAATTTCATATTCTACACAGTCCCAGTGTTTTCTGGGTTCCTAAAGTATATCTTTGAGATAATAAATGTAATTCAAGCTGTATTTTCCATGCCACATTTTCTACTAATGAGGAAAGATGGAAAAGCCAACATATTAACCAGAAACAAAAAAGCGTTTTGGAAAGCCACTTATCACACAATTCTTATTAACACAGGAAGATTCTACAAGGGCTGGATAAATATTTAAGAAGGGCAGGAGAAAATTCATGTGCAAAGTAAGCACAACCATTTACAAAATTACTTTTTCCCTGTATAGTATTAACTATGTATAAAGCTTAATTTTACATACAAGCCTTGGGAAAAAGCTCTAAAGGTCATTTTTTGGGAAACTACGTGTTGAGAGTTCTGGGAAACAGTGAAATCTGTTAATGGGAATCACAACAGTTGTCATTTAAAACTGCACATTGCAGCAGAAATGGATTTAAAAGCATCACTATGGGCCATGGTACCACCTGTCTACAATCTATGTATCCCTGCCCTGTGGAAGCCACTAGAACTTGAGTTCCTGGTGATATATGGCGCTAATGAAATATCTTGGTGTGTTGTTTGCACATGCTGTAGTTTAGCATACTTTTAGCAAAGACTCACACTATAACGCTAGTAAGAGGACCTCAAAAGCTGTGGAACAAAAGTGGTTATCTTGTCAGTAATTTCAATATTAAAGTTAATTTCCATGAAGATCATAAACGACAAAACCAGGAAGGAAAATTCGCATTCTACTTCCCTTGCAAATGAGACTCATTCTTCTCCAATTAGTGTGTAAAAAGGAAGCTGGTCAGCAGAACCTTGCTGGAATTTGAAAATGTTCATATACTCACTGAAAAACATCACATTTGCCTTCAAAATGTTCATAGACAGACACTATTGTACCACCGAGCTTTGGTATTGGATGTACCACTTGCAGCTTGTCTAATTGCTAGCTGCAAATTATAACCTTCAGTGACAAAACTATTTGGAGAGACCATGGGTTATGTGGAACCAGATGAAAACCAGCATCATTTTAAAAGCACCTGAGGGGTAAGCAAATGTAGCTATGTTTTACAGTAATTTTAACTAAAAATGGGAGGTAAATTTTTCAGAAAATTAACAATATCTACTATTCATCTTACCTACAACAGACACAATGAATAGGACAACATCTACCAGTTGTGAACACATAATGGCTTCCAGTGTAAGCATAAAAGAAAAAAGTGTGATAATTTTGGATACATCATGTGATAACTGGTGATAAAAAGCAAATATTATAAGGATGACTATGGAATTTAATTACTGTAGACAGTTAACTTGCCTCAGTCTGCATGAAAACTCTCTAACAGCAATCCAGATTGCTGCTGTTTGAAGATCCCTTCTACTGCCACTAATCCATTGCAGCAAAATAAAATATATAGTCAAATAACTTCTTCCCCCAGTAAAACGTATATTTAAAGAGTTTTAAATCTACTCTTTAAGTATAATATAGGCCCATTTTGTATATCTCCCCCATATCTAGAAGCCCACAGCCTGATGCAGAGAGCTTCAGCTGTTTGTAAGGAGTAAGACACCTAAATTTAGCTATCTATGCATTAGGTATCTACATATGAGCTCGTTGTGAGAGTCAGTTGCCTAACAGAGGCATTTGGTGTCATTGTAGTGACAAGGGGTATTCCTTCCCCACCTCTAGCTCCAGACAGACACAGGTCTCCTGTCAATTTTGTGTTGTATCTGGCAGCCCTGGCAGATTAACCACCAGGTTAGCTGGCAGACTGGATTTACTAGAGCTCCACAGACCACAGCTGCATTTCAGACATCTGGCTCACRTGTAGACACCCAAATTCAAGAGTCCTAATTCTGAGCTGAATCACGTGCTCTGTAAGACACAGTATAATGTTTATTGTTTGTAAACATGTTTTAATAAGGAGCTGATGTACCCTGTAAGTATCCTCCAGCTTGACATAATTTAAAACCAAGACTTCATATTCAGAAGAATAGTTAATGTAACTGATTTGGTTAATTCTACCCCTATAACATTGTTGTTAAACCTGTAGTAAACATAAGGATTCCCTTGATAATTTGATGTATATTTTATATTGTAATTTATAGAGAGAATTGACTTTTTAAAAATATTCCAAATTGCTAGCATATTTTAAAATATTACATAAAATCAAAATGATTTCTGTGCAGCATTTATGTGAAAAGGAGAAAAACTACATATTCACTTTTTTATAGAAACTGTTGCCTTCACAGAATCAAAACAGCAATGAACCATTTGGCGGACATTCTTGTTTCTGAAAAGTTCAACTGGACCAACAACAGTGACTTATGCCATATCAGTAGTCACTATCGGATCTGCAGACCAAAACCCTTCTCTATTACCCTTGTATGATTACATATAAATATTAGCTACACAAGCTAAGTTCCCCCAACGGGTCCAACTGTCCATCTCAATTGCCCCTGCAGTTTAAAGTCAATGATGTGTGTTACTATTCCCTATCAAAGATGAAGTGCTTTGTGAGATGGTATTGGCAACTAGAGCTGAAATCAGCTTTGCCAGAGTTCCAGATGTTTTCACTCCCTTTGGTATGTATGCAATATGCTACAAAGACTGTTAAAATAGAGCTTATTTACCATCTAATGATGGAAAGCTATAGTCTCTCTCAATTTTTCTCTTTTATATAAGGATATTTCCAATAAGTACCCATGACTGACTGCAGTTTCTCATTGCTACTCTGTGTCAGAGCCACAGCCATAAGCTTTCAGAGAAAGGTGCTACCTTATCATACACATTTCTACTATTTTTTATCCCTGAATCTGACACTTGTTATATAACTAATCATATACTCGTTTAATCAGGGGACCAATTTACTGTCATCATGTTATGTTTAGATATAGTCCTGAATATGTAGTACACTCTTACAATCAGTATGAGAAAATGGATATGAAAGAAAATATGAATTCTCTTGGGAGAACAGACACTGAGTGACAGGAATACAGAAATTACTGAAAAACATATATTCAATTCCCTTGGAAAATTGGCCCATTTATTTTCATATATAGTACAGTAAAATTTTAAAGCCCTTTATTGTCTGTGCATTCACTGTGGAATCTAGTATAAAAACAGGCTTATACATTGCAGTTGTCTAATTTTGTCTCGTTTAAATAACTACTTGTGTGAACATTATCTGAACTCTTGTTCAAACGCATTAACTGTTTGAAAATAATCCACTCATTCTCTTCCACATCTCTTCCCATCTAGCTCTTTTTTCATTATTATTTAATTGAATTTCCATTTTTCAGCTTTAACAGTTCCTCACAGGAAGCTGGAATAACAGTATTCAGATTGTGTTAATGGTCATGTTATGCTTTGTTGATTAAATGTCCTTCTAAATGTTTTTAGTATCACATAGACACAAAGTTTGTACCATATTTCTAAGGATTTGGGGCAAGAAAGACTATGAAAGTCCTATTTCAATTTAATTTCATTGTGTATGTTTTTACTCCTTACTGTCAATACAAGTTTCACTAATTTTTTTTAAAACTCCAAATAACAAGGCGATGCTCTAAAGACCTGGTCCCATACCCAGTGAAGTGAACTTGGATTTAATTGGATCATGAATGGGAAGGATTAGAGGAGTGGGATGCATCTCAGTTGGCTTGACCAACCAAAAGGACTGCTTTCTAGTTAATAAACACTAGTGCAAATAACAGATCACACAGTGTAACTAAATCATTTGAACACAAGTATTCTGGACATTATGAAATGGAAGAATAAAAGAGAGATTTTATTTTTGCACAGATAAAGTGCAGTTACTTCAGAGAAGAAAGGGATGATGCAAAATACCTAGTTCATAGTTTATAAAAAGGAAGTACTAATATCTTAATTGCAGTTCCTATTTTTAAGAAGTTACTTTAAGAAAGTAACTTTTGCTAGCTTAGTATTGGAAAAAAATTACTTTAGGAGTCTCTATTTTACATTATCACACATTATTCTGAATTACAGGTATTCCATTTTTCCAGAATTATTTGGTAGTACTTTAAGTTTGCCTGTGGCTGTTTTCAGTTTCTGCCTTAAGGCTGAGTAAAATGACACCAGAAATGGACATAACCCAAAATAGCTTTAATCCAATTCTATTGCTTGTCTGACTTATTTTTAGCAGTGTGAGAAGCACACACCAGGTGGAGATTGAGAACGTGATGGGGATGGAAAAGTCACCAGCAGACTCCATTATTTATATTTTCTGGCCTCAGAATCATCTCTCTGGGGTGCAAAATTCCTTTCTATATGTGTGTACAGTTGTGTGTGCAATACAATTATGTGTTGCTGTTCACCCTTTCAAACAAAAGAGAACAGTCTGCAAACTACCATACAGGAAAAAAATCTCTTGTCCAAGTTCACAATAGTTATATGGCACCACAGTTCACCATGATACACTGCAATTAAAAGGGAAGAGATAAACCTAAATTTCAAGGTCATCCATAATCCTTCCTCCATCAATGTTAACATTTATATAATGTGTGTATATATATGTGTGTGTGTTTTACTTAATTTTATAGTAAAATGGAAATTCAGGTTATTAAATTGTTTATAGTACCTGACATATTCGTTGGTTCACTCCTTTTTCATGTCCAATAAGAAATTTGGGAATCTGTCACTAGCTCTTGGATTTTGGTTTGCTCACAAGGGAATAGAAGGGAATAAATCAGTTAACAGAAGGTTGTATTAATCTTACAACCACCTTAAACAAGCCTCACTGAGCAGCTTACTCAGAATGTAATTTATCTTTTTTTTTTTTTCTGACAGTTTTAAGAAAAGTGACAGGGAACACATGGGACAGAATATTAAAGAAATTGAACCTCAAAAGGGGAGAAAGTGTTTTATGTTACCTCCTGGTTAGCAGCAGCTAGTTCTTCTTCCAGTGCAGAGACTCTTTCTAAAGAAACCCTCAGTCGTTCCCTTACCTAGAAGAAAAATCAAAATATGTGCAGTAACGTAATTTCTATCAGTCTTTAAAGATTATATAATCTGCCATATGCACTACTGTATGCCTTGCCAGTCTGTTTGCAGGCATGTGTGTTGCATCCTTTCTTGAGACATACTGTGTAATAAACATTTAAACCTAACTATAGGAAGACTTAACCCACAAAAATAGGTGTCAAACTTTAAATGCCATACTGCTTTTCCACAGTTTGCCTGTAATTTTATGGAATACACAGCAAATGCAAATATTCTAAAACCACATTAGGCATAAAAAGAAAACGTTTTTCCCAAGCATCTTTTACAAAGGGTAAGGAAAGAACCATCTGCAAATGTTTTAAGTCCACTCCACGGAAGATAACTAATCTGTTCATATTAATTGAATACAACAAATGAATTGAAAAAATAACTTGCAGCATTGCCTTCAGGCACACATACTAAAGATTTTTGATATCATCATGCAGTTTGTTTGGGTTTTGCAGAAAGTAATAAACAAGATATACTCTCATAAGCAGAAAAGACTGCTGTGTTTGTACCAGTTTCATAGATGACCTATTCTGTTCTAAGGATGTTTATGATCTACTAAATTATTACTATTATATTTATTCTTTAATATTAATTATTAATATTAAAGAATAATAATTTAATATCTCTGAAGACATATTTACTGTTGTTTGAGTGCCCTGGGTCAGCATCAGCTCATGTAGCAACAGACAACTTAAGCTAGCAATGCAGAAGCCAGTCTCCCAATACGGTCAAAGGCAAATCAGACTTAAAGTGATCTTCAGCACTGTGTGTAGGTGACTCCCTCTCTTCTGACTATGAAGGGAGCCTATGGCAACTCCTCTCCTAATCTACACAACTTCATTAGGCATCTCACATTAAATGACTTTACAACCTGGCTCATCAGCCAACACTCAGGATATATTTCTATCCTCATTCCATCTACACTGCGGTAATGCTGTTCCAGCTGATGATCTATGGATGTTTAAGGCTACTAGCAATGTTTGTAGGGAAAGTTAGCATATTCTATTAGACCAACAGATGTAGCGGGAAAAAAAGCAAAACAAAAATCAATCTTTAATGTACAATGAAATATTGTACATTTTCATGTACGTACAGTTGTTTTCAGACCCTTGACAAATACAGGAGGCCCCTGAAAAGGATGTGTATGCCCTAATGCTTTTGTACTTTTTCCAGTGTTACCTCTTAGTCTAATAAATATTACCTTTCCTTACATACTTTATTTTCCATTACTACTGATAGAAGTGAAATTTTGCAAATAGACTCAGTACATCCCAAGATTGGCTTAGACTTTAACAGATGAAAATTACTTATTAGCAAAACTATAACACAGCATGTACATTAATTTTGTCCCAATTGAACTTTAAAACTAACTAAATCTAAAGATCAAATACATATTCAGGAAATGAACACTAAAAAATAAAACTATTCAGCCTTTCTAACAAATGCAAATCTAGTTGCTTATGCAGTACTTTGAGGTTTTGGTCCTCTCTACATACTTCAGCTCTATTAAAAGAAACAAAATTTGAAAATGTATTTTATGTATTCACATAAATTATTTGAATGCTCTTAGGTAACTATAGTTTTACTACACACTAAACAATGTTGCTAGCCTTAACAGAACAGAAATCATGAGTGAGAGGTGCTCAAAGGAGCAAAAGAAGAGTGAGTTAAGGAGTGTTAAGGTATAAGAAATCCTCAAGACTAGAAAGAATCCTCAATTTTATAGTCCAACTTCTGATTTATTAATTTCCCTTTATTCCTTCAGCACTATAAGACTGAAAAAAATCAGCTGTTAATGTTCCCAAAGATGCATATTGTATCTTAAATGGACATTTCCTATAGGGTATAACTGTAATCAATAGCTGAGCTGCAGTAACTGACTGCCTATTCCTCACCTGATGCAAATGAAGTTTAAGCCATCTTGAAGTGGCAGTGACTGAGCCACCTCTGAGTGGCACTGATAAGAGCGAAAATTACTACAAATTTTCATGACTGTTTCAACTGTTTTCTTACACCAGAAGAACAGAATGCATTGAGAATATGCAATGGAACCCAAAATGTTTTTCCTATTTATTAAATTTTTGTACTATTTTTCATCAAAGATGTATGTAAACCCCTTTAATCATAAAGCTTGCTTTCAAAAATGAGCTACCTAATTTCTGGAAAACATGCTCATAAAGCTTCAGGTTTATGGTAGTACATAAGGTATCATCACAGTCATTTTATATAAATTTTTTTAGTATTCAATTCTAACACACTTAAATATGTAAAATTAATTTGAAATATTATATTTTCTAATTCTAATTTATTCATAATTTCCATCTAATTATATTTTTCATAAAAATACTTCACATCAAATGTATAATGAGTCAATTATTCTGGCTATAGTTGAAAAACTGTAATTGTTTAAATAGCTGAAAAAGTATTTCTTACTTCATTTGCCTTTCCTTTTTCCTATTTTTTAAATCATATTCTGCTTGAAAAACAGCATTATTTCACCAGTTCTTCTGCCAACTTCCAAGGGCTGCTCGATGACCTGTTTCTCTATCCAGATGGACAAAAAGTCCAAGGCAGTATGGGTCCACTATCTGGCACCCGTATCTCTCTTCTCTCCCTACTCTGCCATGCTCTCTGCCTTCCCAGAGGTTCCCGATTCCTCTGTGGATCCCAAAACTCTCTTTCTGTATCCTGCTGCTCTTCCCACTACCATTTCTGTCTTTCACTAGTTCTCCACTATTAAAGTCCATGTCCTACCAGTGAGGGGTGTAGTCCTGTCTCAAAAGGCCTGATCTCAATCTCTCTAAATACAGTGGGAGCTGGCAAACAATTTCTTAATGGAAAGCTCAACCTAGATGTAAAAAATACATAGAAAAATGAGTCATCTTCCTGGCTTCAGTCCTCTTGGCTGTAAGCACTGTTGAGGGACAAGATAATAGAGAGAAAATTCACAAGACGGTAGTTGTCAATAGCTGAAATGAAATGCAATGAGTTGGTAATTTTACTTCAAATTTTCATAAGTTGCCTGAAACCTCCATGTATTGAAGCCTAATTGTTTTATAAATGAGAATGCATGTTTTAAAAATATGTTACAAGATGTCTAACACTGGCATTCACTTTGAATGGTGTTAAGAATTTGCAAACCAACTAGGCCACATTACTGAGGAGGTCACAGCTCCACAAGGAGCTGGAATCAGAAAAATTATCCTCAACCTTTATACACTGTGGCACTGTAGAACTGAATCCTATGGACATTTTAAAGCCTGAAAACAACACTACCTGGAAATAATAGGCATTTGTTTCAAAGAAAATTTAGGAGACATATTTTTTACATGGCACTTCAGAAAAAATAAGTAGAGAATTAATGTCTTTATTCTGAATATCAAGCTATTATATTAAAATCCTTTTTTTTTTCATTCTTGTCCCGCTGTCAGTAACAACATGGAACAGTATCAGTGTGACACAGAGCGACAGTTGGAAATTGTTTCCTTTGCCTTGCCTTGCCTTGCTTCCCTTGTATGTACACAGTTAATGCACTGCCTTTTTTATAATGACCTAACCAAAACTGCAGTCCGATGGCCCTTATTTGTTCTCTGAATAGAAGAATTGCTAAAGAAACTGAAAGCAACTCTGCCTTGGCACAGAAGACTTCTTTATTCCTTTCATCTGACCAGTGAACAACTAATTCAGATTCACATTTGCCGTGGTGGCATTCGAAATGTTGCAACTAATTCTTCATGTTCAACCACATACATAGCAGCTGTTAAAGTTGAGGGAAATCTTTGATTCTGTCAGTGAAAAAGAGGAAAAGCGCTACATCAGCGCTCTGATCTGAAGGAGAAATCTGCCCTGGTTTACAGCCCAGAAACTGTAACTTTATTTCTCACTTTAAATTTCTTTCTCAGTCTTCAATTGATTTCAAAATAAACTTGAGGAAGAACACAAAAGCTGAATAAAGTTTTCAGGTTTGGTCATTCACATTCCAGGAAAGAATACAGGCTACAAATGCCATACTAATGTACGCAGTATACATATATTTTGAAAAAGATTTTACTCTGAGCAATATTTACCAGTTAGTAATTGTATTAATGTTTTCCTGAACTTTGTAAGTTCATATTGAATAACCTTTGAATCTAAATACGAAGCAACAGCCAAAGCCTCTGAAAAGCCATATACAAATGTATTGCAAAGAATTTTCTACTGGATTCCCTCTGCAAATTTATGTTATAACAAACAAAACAAACAGAACCATCCTCACTTCTGAGAGGTGCAGGAAAGGCTGTTGTTCCTGGTCACTATCTTGTTAGAGACAAAGGAGAAGGAACAAATGCAAACTATTTTTATCTGATAATTTGGTTTTTTTCATATGATGAATGCAAATTAATGATTAGAATATTACATTGTTTTCTCTTTTCTGGAAGTCAAAGACAGTAAGTGAGTAAATATAGTTCATAGAAGTAAGCATTATCTTAGTGAGATTGTGTTTATTAGTTCAGAAATAACATACTACTAAAATTTCATATGGTCCTTCAGTGTATTTCTATTTTCTTGGGCACTAGATAAAGCTTTACTAAATAACGTTTCACAAAGTCAGGCTAATCAGATGTCACCTGATCTATCAGAATGTGCTATAATACRCATTTTTAAAGGACAGATTCCCATTACAGTGCCACAGACACAGCAGAAAAGGGTTGCCCTCTCCATGTTAGAGGGTGTATCCAACATGTGCCCAGATGACTGGGTATTCCTCTGGCTTTTAAATGCAACCACATTATCTTGAAATGTAACACAGTCAATGTCATGTTAGCACTGCTGTCGGTGCAAAATATCACCCATCTTTCTCCGTCTCCTAGCAACTGCTTCCCACTTTTTTCCTTGCTGTCAAATTCTTTCTCCTTTCTCTCCAGATCTGCAGCCCACAAAGAGCTTTTAAAAAACACTTGCACATGCTAGAATTGAATCGCTTTTTTTCACGAACAGTCTATTGAATAGAAGCTCTCCTAGCTACATGCTAATGAATAAAAAGATAGTGATAATGTTGGCATAAATAGGTTGTTTTTATTTGCAAGAATATTAGGTATACTTTTCTGCCGTGAATTAATCTTAAGAGAACCAGTGTTTTTTGAATCTTAGCTAGGACAATAACACCTGGTAGTTGCTTTCCTCTGTGAAGATCAACTGGACACTCTTCTTAAAAAAATTGACAAAAAAATGGGTTTGGAGAAGAAGTTGCTTCAAACAGTTTCTTCTTTCCAAATGCACTTTTTAAATGTTGCACCCAAAGTTTAAAGCAAAATAGGAAAAACATCTGTCATGTTCAGACAGATTTTAAAAGTCAATTATAGCTATAGAATGGTATAAATAAAATAACAATTTTTCTAGTTTTTGTTCTTCCTGGATTGCCTATAAGGAATGTGTACTTCCTGACCTACTCTATACCCAATGTCCATTCTAACCATGAGGTTAATCTGAGCTTCTATGTTCTATTCAACTCTAATGATGTCTAGTAAATCTCATCTTCATTTGCTGTATTATAAACTATTCCAAGTATATTCATATATAATATCCCAAAATATTTCATAGTGCTGTCTTACATTATTTCTACAACTTTTCATTGCATGAAATAAAACAAAGAAAGATATCAGCAACTTAGCAGCAGTAAGAGAAGTCTCTGAGATCTGAAGCATTAATAAGGTCAGGGGTGATTAACTGAAGAGAAGTTTCCACRCAGACTGACTATCTTCCCTATGAATACAGCTGCAAATTTCAAAYGACTTACACAATAGGAAAGACTATTAGAAATGTTAAGTCAGAATTTCACATTGATCCCAGTCATAATCAGTCCTAACCTCTAGCRGTTAAAACTTTCCATTTTTTTAACAATGCTCATTGTTTGTGGGACATAAGCCAACCTTATACTTAGAAAAAACAACCACTGAATTTAACTTTGAACATGAAGAAAATCTAGAATTGGTAGCAGAACTGCCAATGTCCTGTGTTTTCAGATTTCTAAAAAATTTAGCATAATTAGATATATAAAGATGTTTGAAAATATGTATCACTTCTGTCAAATTAAATTTCTAAATAACAATAATACAGTTAGTGCAGTACCAACTTCATTTGCTGTGACACAACTCACTTAGCCAGGGAGACACAATGAGATTTCTTTCAGATACACATAAAATAGTAAATATTTATAAACTGAATTAACTCTTTCATTATCCCCATGCCCTAAAGTGAAAATTCTCACAAAATACACTACAACTATGCAAGAACAGACTATGAAGACTGTTGTTTGGCACTGCTACGATCTCATATGGATAATGGGGTAAGAATAACAGCATACTTTTACTACCTTCTACTCACTAAGATGTACCTATTGGGTTCAGCCAAACAGGACTGGCTCTCTAGCATGAGAAGGTCATGACAAGCTTTCATTCCACATAGGTGAAGGGATGCTGAAGGAGCTGTCAGACACTGAAATAACTGTCAATGACAGTCATGCTTTCTCTGAATAATGCAATCATGGCCATGATCTCTCTATGGTAGTCTATCTTTTGGACAAAAGGTAAAGGCAAAGCCCAGACTTCATGTAATATATAGAGAGCCAATAGGCTTTTTGAAATAAGTTAAGGTATCATTCCTGGTTCTCCTTATACGTAAGGAGGCCTCCCTGGAAATATGAACCCTGAATTGATATGTTTTATTTTCCATCTTCCAGTCTGGTTTGTATTTTTCATTGCATTTTGTTATAGTAATGAGGATGTTTTTGTAGTTCTTGTACTGTGTACATACCAATCCTTGCATGACCAGTCAAGTTTTGTGGGAGAGCTTGTTACAACACCTTGAGATGTTTTAGTGTAGGAAGTGAAAACATGAAAGAAAATTTTCATTTAGGAAGAATGTAAAGACTTTCCTGGCATTTTTGTAAGTTTAAAAGGCAAACATTTTTATGAAAACATCTTGTCATGCTTTTTCAGGGATGTAACAGCTAAATTATTGGTTTCAATTTCAACATTTTTTGTGAAGAAAAAAATTAAAGAAAAGTTTCCACTATTCATTTGCAAAGGGTCATGATACATTTTCAATGCACTTTTGACAGTTTTCGTTACTCTTTATCCATTAACCTACTTTGGGTTTGGGTGCATTTTCTGGTAGGGCAGTGTTTATTTCCTGTGACATCAGTATATCATATATCATGGTTTTTGGCCTCAGTATTTACTGCAAAGTTCTGCCCTCAGGCCTCCCTGAGCATAGCAGCAGAATCTGTGTAGTGAAGCATAACCCACAATACAGGAGGACAAGACATACATAAGTCAAAGGGAGTAGATTGCCTGCATTTACTCCCTGGTGTAGATTGGTGCTGAGAGACTTGATTAACTCATCACAGTGAGGCCTTTTTCATCTTTGAAAGGCAATGGCAGTCAGGGGAGATTCCTGATGAGTGGAAAACCCGCAAATATTGTGTCCATCATCATGAAAGGCAGGAATTATCCTGGGAAGATCCAGGGAAATACAAGCTGGCCAGTATTGGGAAGGTTATGGATCAAATCTTCCTGGAAGCCATTTCCAGGCACATAAAGGACAAGATGGTGATTGGGAAGAGGCGGTATGACTTTGTCAAAGGCAAATGACATCTGGCCAACCTTACTGCCTTGTGTGATGAGACGACTGGCTGCATGGATTGGGGGAGAACAGTGTATGTTTTTTACTTTGCCTTTACCAAGGCTTTCTGCAAGATCTTCCATTTACCCCTAGAGAAAAGGGTGAGGTATGAATTGGACAAGTGGATTATACAGTGCATAGAAAATTGGCTGGACTGTTAAGGCTCAGAGGTTTGTGATCAGTGACACAAAGTCCAAGTAGCATCCTATTACTATGAATGGAATAACCCCAGGCAACAGGACATGCTTGGGGAAGAGAAAGCAGTTTTGCAGAAAAGGGGTGAATAAGGCCAGACACACAGTTCAGTCAGCAGGTTGAGGAAAGTGATTATTCCCCTCCGGACTGTTGAGACTGCATCTGGTTTTGGGCTCCCTGGTACAAGAAAGACACTGACAGACTTCAGTGAAGGCCCACCAAGTTGGTCATGGGCTGGAGCACACGGCATATGAGAAAAGGCTGAGAGAGCTGGGTCTGGTCAAACTTAGGAAGGGAAGGTTCGTGGGAGACCTTATGGCCGTCTACAACTAGCTAACCAGAAGACGTAGAGAAAACAAAACCAGCTGCTTCTTGGAGATGCAGAGTGACAGGACAAGAGGGAACAGGTGCAAGACTCAACAACAGAAACTCCAGCTAGGTATTATGGAAAAAAATTACAATGAGGGTAGTGAAACACCAGAATAGGTTTTCTCCCTAGAGATATTCAGAAGTTAATTGGACAGGACCCTAAGCAACCTGAAACAGTTGGCCCTGCTTTGAGCAGGATTTTGGGCCAGATGTCCTCTAGGAGGTCCAACCTACATTATTTTACTAATCTCTGAATAACTTCAATGAATTTTCATAGGTGGATTAATAGCTTATTTCTGAAGGGTCTGAAACAAATCTAACATATAATTTTTCTGTCAAAGAAAGTGTAGAATAGATGACTGACTTACTTACATGCCATAAAGGTTTTTTAGCACATTTGGGTGTATGTAGTCTTTTTTTACTTCCATTATTTTTGAATAAAAATCCCAATAATGCTGACAATGCGTGATATAATGTGATAGTATTATATTATCAGGTAGCTGGATGATATATAAAATGTCTTTGATCCAATCCTTCTAAAGAGAGATACTATAACATAAACACRTAATTTTATACAGGATTTGTACCTGAAAATAATGTGTGCTAGGTTTATAACAAATTATTTTAAAATAATTTACTAAATTGTTTCCTTGATTGATCTTGGAATGTTTTATAATAAAAATATGATTTATTATATCAAAATAAAAAAGGTTGAACGCATAGATGAATAGCACATAGGAAAAAGTAATTTTGGCCAATCAATTTTAAAATTTGTTTTATACTGTAATAAATCTCCTGTTAATATGATTGCACATGGCTGATTTTTCTACACTGATAATTATCATTATCACTGGGACTGAGACCCATTATATACATAGGCTGTGTACCTGTGTCACTACAAAATTTTTAAATGAACTGAATACTGCTTTTAACCTGTTACATTAAAAAAAAAAAAAAGAATTTTCAAGAATATAGGTCAAAATATTGTATTTAGTTTCAATCTAATTCTGTACAATAATTTTCAAATGAGATGTAAAATAAACTGCATAGTACCTAAACACTAAAACGTTCACAAAAGAAAATGTGTAAGAAGTATGTAACTGCTGAATAATCAGAATCTACTGAAACTTTAGTTCTTATTATTTCATATATTTATCCAACACAGTGTCAAAAAGTATAAAAGCAGGAGAGGTCCCTACTCTCTTTATAGTTTTATCAATGTTTAAAGTGTTGGATAAAAGATCAAAGCTCAGACCATAAACCCTATCAATCCTCAAAAGATATTTTTAATAATACAGGATTTTGTAAGTCTTAATGACATCCAAAAGCTTATTGCAATTAATTGCTTACAGCAGCTATATATTTTATGTATATATTATATATTATATTCCCTTTTCCAGATTTTCTTTAAATATGCTTTCATGATATGTAACCGAATAGAACATATAACTGAAGAGATATACCTAAACACAAAATAAGTTTTGATTTCGCATAAGTTCATTAAATTAATTTAACTTTGAACCTGATAGTTAACCCGGTATGACTCATAACCCACAGTGTTTCACACCTTTATTACCAATGAAAAATAAATATTACTATATAACTACAGCTACCCTTTTCATAAAGCTGTTCCTTTTAGTAATAGTTCCTTAAATATAGTCAACTTTCTGCGTATATTTCTGAATTTAAAAAAATTAAATTACTGTAAGACCATTCAACTGGTTCTACACAACACAGCTCAACTGTTTCAGATGCTGTGCTGCACAATGTCTCCCCTGCTTACCCAACCATCTCAAACAGAGAAGCAACTCAGCCGCAGCAATGAGCCCAAGCAAATCAGCCAAGACAGACCCCACAAGGAACTAGGTTCTTTTCTCATGAGCAATGGTTCTCACGTGCTCCCTGCATGTGTAGTTTTGAGGCACGCACTTACTAATTCAGATAGATACATCATCTTCTGAGCATATTGTTTCTAGACATGAACTGGATTTCTGAATTCATGTAAGCAATGCTCAAGGTGATACGTCATAGTTGTACAAAGTGTCATTCACACAAAAAAGTCTTTCCAGCACAGGACACGTGAGGAATCCAGTGGGAAGACTCTCTTAATTAGCATGACAAGATGCAGTTATCATCAGTGGTTTTTATCTTGATTCTGCAAGCCCTTCATTACTTCTGATAATGAAGGATCTACTACTTATTTTAGGTTACCCTACTTGTAGAGGGAACGCTGTGCTTATGTAGCAAATGCTAAAAACATCTCTGAAACTTAGGAGGTTTTCCCCAAAAAAAATTTTAAGAGGCAAGTTCTTTTATGTAGTTACAAACATCTCATTCTGCCTTTTTACTCTGTATGTGTGTTTTTAAAATTTGAGATACCTACATTTTCTCAGCAATAACTTAAAAGCATGTCATACAGACAATAAATTCCATGGTGTCATTTTAGTTAGTGCTGAACAGGAGAAACATGTCTGGTAGGGGTGAGATTTGCTTATTCTGAAAAGTCAGTACTATTGTCTACAAAAGATAGCTAAAGTGACCTAAGTGCATTACAGCTATTGGTCATACATTCTTACAAATTTCTCTGGACACRTGTAAATGCTGTAAGTACAGGACATATTCCAAGAAGTAAATAAACAATACTGTTGCTCTGCTGCATCATAAGGCACAGTTAAGTAAGTTAAAGGGTGTATTAGTAAGCTTTTTTTCCATACTGTACCTTTTCATCCAAAGCCTTGTGGTGCTCAAACAGAGATTTCAGAGCTTTGAGGACCTCAACTTCACTGGAAACTCCTGAGGGAGACTGTGCTTGCCGTTTCACCACTGTCATCCTCAGTGACCTTTCGTGTCTTGAGACAAGGCACTCCAAATGCTCCAGTAACAGCTATTGGATTTGATATAAAAGGTTATTAATTTTTGTGCACCTAAATGCCATGGAAATTCTAACTACAAAGTGCATGGTACCAAATGGCAATTTTCTTGGCAACCTCATTGTAGGAGTGACTGCTGGAATTATTGACAGCATTTCATGATTCTAAATCAGATGGAATAAATAGAAAAATATGAAATGTACTCATGATTTCACTTAAAACTCTGCTATGAAAAGCGAGAAGAACAAATCACTTAGCATAGGGTCACTATTTAACTAAATTAAGTACATATTTACAATATTATTTGTGATAGTAATTGATGAGCATTAACAACCAAATAACAACCAAAGCCAGCCTAAAGCATCATGCAAAAATACTAAAGAAGTTTATAATTAATTCACTCTAACTGTAATTTATTTTTAATTTATACTGGAAGTTACTTAACAAAATATGTAAAAGTAAACAGCATACTTTATTAAATTTTTAAGACTATTCATCCTAATGCCACAGCTAATGGCGTTTGTCACTAGCATGTACTCTAAAATGTTCATTGTCTCTGTTGTATCACAAACTTGATGGAAGACAAAAAGGTCTGTAAAGAGAAATTGCACGCTATTGTAAATATCTGTAAAATAACCTGTAAATAACCTATTGTAAAAACATATGATAATTATTTTTCATTATTACTGTGAGGTTAAATGAAAAATTAAAATGATACGTTGATGTTGTATAGAAAATTCCCCATTTGTCTATACTTTCATAGGGCTACCATTCCTGTTCTTACTGTCTGAACATAAAAGAGAATTGGTTAGCTGTAAGGTTAAAGCAGGGTAGCTAAATTCATGAATCACAATGCATGTTAAATGTATTGTAATGACAACATACAATTATATCTAAGTCATTGAACTGGAAATATGAAAGTTACATCGTTGATTGTTTATTATTTCTCCTTCGATGTGGTTCTTAATATAGCTACTATTAGTAAAGATATATATTTATCTGCAATCCATAGTTATTCTCAGTCACATAATGACCTTTATTGTTACATGAATTAATAGACATAGAAGAGCAAAACCAGGGTGTAATCACTTTATAGTTCTAATATATTGCTATTAAGTCAGGAATGATTAGGGTTTGATGTTATCTTTGCTTCAAACATGGTTCTTGTGTCCGGATTTGCACCTGGTTATTACGTTACAATAACTGTATTATTCACAAAAAATAGTGAACACATATGCAAACAACGTGAATACATTACGAATTGTAATGACTCCATGCAGTTCAAGAAAGGAGGGTATTTCTACCATTTCTGAATTCAAGTGATGGCCTGTATTTATCAAAAGCAAACGAGCAAGAAATTCACGAGATTTGTCATCTGATCCCTTTAGGGCTGACAGCAGATATAGGTCCATTTTTAATTATTTGAGGCACTCCAAAGTAMCAGGMAAATTTGAAGAGGCCTCTTCATCATAGAGGCATCAGGAACTCGGTATGGGGGCTGTCATAAGGTTGTAACTCAGATGAGATCAGAATAGCTTCCAAATACTTACAGAGTATTTCTGTTCTGTACTTAAATACACAGTTAATTGCTAACATGAATAGAACTGAATTTCTGAATTTTGGTCTAAATTCATATATCTTCATGATTTTTCTAGGCCACCTAATTTGTCTAGGAGATAGCTGGAGGTAAGTCAGTCAATAGTTGATTTCTAATGCTACAATCTACTCTCTGCCCCATCTCTCCAAAGAGACTGTGCAGCTGCAGCATTTCCTTCTCTCTGCAGCCAGACTCCACTCAACTCCGTAGCCCTAGGGTAGCCAGGGCTGACTCTAATCTATGCTGTGGACTTACATTTCTCCACAGCCATTCCCACTTGCCAGCTGATCCTGTCAGCCTGTCTCATCCTGCTCTGTTGTCTGTCTTGTCTGCCTTTCTTTATGCAGAAACTTTTCAGTGCATCATAGCTACCTCTGGAACAGTCTAAATCTGGTCAAAATCTATGAATTTCTGGAGAAGTTGGGAAAAAAAAGGAAAATGTTGAACCACAGTTGAGCTTTTAGCATGGCCATTCCTTCCATAAGTCTGTAGTTGTCTGAAGCTCAAACTGACATGCACTAAAACAGTCCAGAATAACAAAACCATGGTAACCATTTTTTGGCCTAACACTGAGCAAATTTATCATATTTGATGCCCTACTACCCTGAACAACTTATCTCCCAGACAAACACTGTGACGATYGGAAAGGAGAACTCTGAAAGCCTGTATGCAGGTCTTAGTTGGAAGGGAAAATGAGAAAATCTGGTTTAGGAGAGAAGAAAAATGATGGTGACACAGAATTCTTGACATGGAAAAACTTTCTTGGCAAGGAATTACGCATAACCTATAGCACAGAGATAAATAAGGAACACAGGAAAAAATACTAATATACATCCAGCACCTCATTTTGAACTGGTGTAGACAGACAATCTCAACAGGGAATTTGAAGTCAGCATGGACAGAAGACAGACAAAATCCTTATTAAGAGAAAGAAGAATGGAGATTGAAGAGAGTGATGAAGAGAGARAAAGAAGTTAAACAAAGTTTCCAAGTATAAGAAGAGAGCAGAGKGGTGGGAACTCAGAATTTCCAATGGGGTGATCTTGGAGGAGTTTACTATGTGGGAAGAACAGTGCAGCACCCTAGCCCTTTGTAGAGCAGCGGATAACATATTTAACTTTAGGTTAAGTTACTGCCATGTTCGAAACGTGCATAATATATAAAACTAAACCAATGAAAGTCATCCATTTAATATACACAAAAGCTAATTTTGCCTTTAGCTTAGAAATACCATTTTAGAGGTGACAAACCTGTATTTTAATGTCCGCATATATTTCGTAGTCGTTAAATAAATCAAGCACAAAATATTGTGTTGCCTATTTTACTGTATAAAGAGAGATGAGCTGACATCACAGCTAAGTGTCAAAATACTCATGGAGAATTACTGCACTACTTGTGAACATATCAYGCTTTTTCTTACTGTTCTTATTCACTCAAGCTACTCAGCTAGCCGTGGTTAATTTTTCTGGAAACTACCTCTGAACACTGGAATTTCCGAGCCCTAAGAAACCTCAAGAAGGTGTGCTGGCACAGAATTTATAGCAATTTCTTATTTTTGCTTTTCAACAAAAGTCAACTCTATTTCTCCACAAATTCTGTGAGCACTGCTTACAGCAAATCCAGCTGAGCAGAGAGTATTATTAACCAGGTCTCCCAGTGCCACATTATTCCCAGCCATGCTGACAGGGAAGAATAACCCAAGGGTTAGAACATCTGACTGTAACTGAGCACCTGATGTCAAATCCTTGCCCCCTGCCCTGCTGAAATGATACTGCTATTTTATCCATCTTTGGCCCAACTACAATTATATTAAACAAAGTGTAATAGATCTTCCCTATTTCGCTGGGAAGAGCAAACGTAACTACACTGACAGAACTATGAAGTGTCTCATTGCTACAATGATGGGGGAAGGGACATATAAACGTATAAAATTGACATTGAAGATAATGGTGTGTCCAAGCAATGTTTAAGTTTAACGACTGAAGGAAATCACAATATCTTGTGCACATGCGGGCACTTTGAGGACTTTCCCCCAAATTTCAAGAATTACTATTCCAAATATTTGTGAGAACACCACAAGATTTCATGTTGAAATAACATTGTAACAATATTTGTAGTTCGTTTAAACTACAAAAGAATTGTTAGAAACAGCTTTAGGTATTCTAGTATGTTGCAGTTAAACTCTGGCATTAATAAATATCAAGTGCTGCTGAGCATTTTCTTCTGCCTCACACTGTGTCAAGCTGCTACAGTTGTCRAGCACTCAGAGGGACAGGCAGCTTGCAAAGACGATGAGGATCAACAGCAGCAGACRGGACAGAATCACCCATGCGTCATTGCCATGCTTTTCCTACTGGAAAGCATAAGCTTGACAATGAATTATGAAATAATCTGACAAGTGAATTTTACTCTTATGCTGGGCAAATTTTAGGATCCTCAAGATGACATGCTGACAACCGTATTTTAGCTAAATGGGATGGAGGTTTCTGGAGCTCTGGACTCTTCATGAGCACAAAGAGTGTTTAAAAATAATCATTTGAAGACTGAAAAATACTCTACTGCATATTTTGTGAGTGAATGAAACATCTTTAAAATGCTAACTAGAAGTAAATCAACAAGAATAGAGAAATTAAAATATAGCCAGCTTCCTGTATTTCTCAAATCACTTCCAAAGCACTTACGGAAATGATTGATTTATGTGAAATGGAAATGCATAGTTAAATTTAACAATATAAACTACATGTGTGTAGGTTATCACCTACCTATATTATACTATATCATCATTACTACATGGACACTGATTTACATATGGAAAATGAAAAAAGTTAAAACATTCTTTTTCAGGAATGATGACTCAGTAAGTTGAAATTAATATGACTCAGTAGAGTTTGTATTAGTACAGGACCTGGATTTTAATCAATATAAAATACTTTATCTTAACTTTATTTTCAACAAACCTGTTTGTAAAGAAAAAAAAAGTTCACAGCAGGATAATAAATGGAGAAATTAAAGAATCAAGAGATGGTGATGCAGAGAAAAGGAGAGGCATAAATAGCGGAATACAGGGAAAAAATATAAAAGATAAGGGATTTACTAAAATGAGACAGACTTAGCTTAAGGGATTCCTTAGAGGAATGGGGCAACTCACTAAGACGACGACAATTCTCTTTTGAGGTCCAGGTTAAAATTTCTCACCAGCACAGGCAACATTGAATTTCCTTTCAGTCTATATTTAGAATGCACATTGTTCAGTGAATCTCCATCTCTGGTGCAAGCAAAGAAGGCAAGTAAAATAAGCAGACATAGGGTTGAAGATTATCTCTAAAACCTGTCATAAAATCAGTCATTTTCTTCAGCATTGTTCCACAGTGGTGGAAACCAGTTTGCACCTGTGGTCAGCTGGGGTGACCTCAAATAGCTATACTGGTAAATTACTGGTGAAAATCTTTCTTTGAAAAAACAAAGTTACAGCCTAACTACAGCATACGTCCCATGTCTGTCTTTCTATACATCCAAGACAGAAAAAAATATACTGGCAACTTAAAACCGTAGTGGAAACATACATACATGAAGCAAAAGTATGAAAGAAAATGTAATAATCAGGATAATGATACAAAGTTGAAGAAAATGGGTTTTTATGAGAATAATGAATACAAATATAATAACTATTAGATTATACAGTGTCTGAAAATACAGGTATTGAATTACTATACATTACATATTACTATCTATTGTCACCCTGTTTTCTGTGACAGAAGTTCTTATTTTGAAAGCAGAAACACATGAGTCTAGAAGATAGATCATAATATTGAGGCAAAAAAAAAAGAAAATTACTGTCATTTACATTAGTGAAATAATGCTTTTGCCTTTACAGAACTTTAGGAAACAGTTATACTTATTTTCATGTGTATGATGCTTTCAGACTATAAGAACTCATGGTACAATGTTTAAAAAAGAAAATAAAGTGCCTGATTTAGTTTCAGAACCTATCAAACTGATGTAAGTAAAAGGAACTCTAAGAAAATGAGCTAAATAAAGGAGTTAAAACCATACTTTAAAAGATATTCTTAGCGTTTTCCAACACAATAAAAGGGAAATTTAATCATAAAATATAGGGTTAAGTTCTAATCTATGGGTATTATGAGGCTGCAGTGCCTAATTGAAGATGTTTCATAAACCATTCACTAAGGAATTGAGACAATAAAATGAATAAAATTGAATCTAAGTCAGCCTTGTTCACTTTAATAAATGCTTCAGCTCCTGAGGTATTAAGTAAAAGACAGACGATGACACTGTCTTTGTTACTGCTATTTCATTCATGAACATAGGTTTAATTTTTCTTGTTTGTAAAACTGCTTGAACTAAAATATTTCAGACCAATTTAAGTAACATTTTATGCTATATACAAAAAGCATATGTATGTGTCTGTTTATTTGTTTTAGTGAAAAAACCACCATCAGATTAATCCATATCAGTATTGTAATAGATTTTTTGTTTCAGCTGCCAAACCAAACCCCAGATTTCCTCATAATCATATTCTGATTTACTAAATTAATCCTACAAACTTTTTTCTACTTCTAAAGAATACAGATTGAGACAAAAATAACTTTCAATTTTAATTTAAAYTTAGCACAGCCAAATTAGTGTTATTTTATAATTTCCATTAAATAATATGCTAGAGCACATCGACCTGTGTTCCAGCTTCAGAAAAGATGCTGTCTTTCCACATGCTATAGGTGATCATTCTAGCTAGAGAATATCCAGAGAAGTAACTGTAACAGTTTCTATTAAGATATTTTTGTATATGTTTTCAAAGTCCCATGCAATGATTTTCCAGAGAGCGCCTGTTTGTCTTATTGTCAGCAACGCCACACCAATCAATACATATACATATGCCCCTGCATTTTCTATTTTGCTAAGTTTTTGCGAAGTTCTTGACATGAAAATATTTCTACTGTAGTATGTCAGAAAAAGTTAATTATTGTAGGCAGTAAAAATACATATTCAAGAGCGAAAGGTCAGTAGGGAGCTTTGCTTAAGAATACTGTTAGAATGATTGAGTAGGAACTTGATTAAATATTGGGGTAAGGCTTAAACCGTGGTATTTTGGCTGAGACCTGGAGTTTATGGGTCCTGAAGAATGTAATTTCAGCATGCGCTCTCTCAAACATATTTTACTGTCAGGGTCTGCCACAGCAGCTTGGCATAGAGTGGCAAATCAGGAGGTGTGTTGTTTGGGTTTTTTTTTTGTGGAGACTGGCAAAGACTTTACAGGGTTGTTGCCAAGAAATAATAAAACACACAGGTGTGGGTCTAGAATAAAGAAAAAACTGCCAGTTAGACATAACTGAAAATGTAAAAGGGAGCTAGAAGGCAAGAGATGGTTGGGAGTGTGTACTCAGAACCTGACAGTGTTGCTACTTTTATTTCTTCTTGCTGATCTTGAACTTGAAGCAGTAGGTACTTCAAACAGTACCTTTATGCCGTTACCCCAGGGAGATAAAAGGTTGGATTAAAAAATTTAGAAACAGCAATCTGAGAATGTGGAACTGAGCCTCTTTATTTAAAAGTAGTAGAAAGTGCTACCTGGGACATAACTGGTTGTACTGAGTAGTTCCACTACGTGTGGTTATGCATGAGAGTGTCCTGGGAGGGCAGGTAAGCCTTGCTAGCATAGCCAAGCTAGGGCTGGGTTAAGTGTGAACGCTAGTGGCATGGAAGAAAGAAGCATTAGTTGGACTAACTTTAAATATTAGAAAAGACATTTAATTTCCTCATTGCAAAAGTGTATCAGTGGTCCTCCAAATATTATTACTTTATTAGAATCTGTGCTTAAATAACAGAAAAATTTTGGAGCAACTTTTTGTTACAAAATATTAATGCTGTTTCGCATTAGTAACAGCATAAATCTCAGTTTGCAAAAGTGCCTCTTTATAGGCAATGCCTTCTCAATGAATATTGCTAGAAATCTCATCACTAGCATGTCATCAAGACTGTATTCTGAAGACAGTGTAACTTTGTAACTAAAATGCTGGTCTTTTGCTATAAAAGAAGTGTACAGGATCCTATAGAAGACAGCATGACTATTACAGCAAACTCTGGCAACTAATGTAGTATACGGCAGYTTAGAACCTGGCAAGAACGTATGTATGACATGATGGAGTGATAATTTATTAATGAAAATGCTAGAGGTCAGTGTGAGGCATGCCTCTGAATTTTTTCTCTCTCCTTCCCCATTAATACTTGGACTATATATTCCCCTCCTGTTTACTGTAACATTTCCTGCATTTCTTATATTTTTTCGTAGCCTAAATCTTTTCATCTCCAATAGCTAGCTTCATCCTCATTCTGAAAACACACTGATAGACTTTGCTGATTTTAACTGCAAGGACTTCTCGCAGGATTATCACACGCTATAACTCTCATTCATTGGTATTAGTTCTCCTGGGAAATCTCTTACTGATTTTTCTTTTACATAACACAAGAAACATAAGAATGGATGATCTTTAATTTTCTTGGTTTGCAAAGAAAGTGCCTATGACAGAGCTCAGTCTGACTTAGGTGATGACTTGCAGTTGACTCATCTTCCTTTTCTCTCACAGTTGTTTGGCAAGTGATTATCTTTGGCTACTAGGCTGTCTTGGGATTTTTGCTAGTCTGCACTGCTTATATCAGACCCACAGTAAGTATTGGTACACTGCAGTTTTAATATACCAAAGTTGGTGTTCAATGGGCTTTGTAGTGAAATGGATAAAGCATTGTGCTAGGCAGTTTTGTGCGCATACTTATGAAGAACTTAGGACAACTGAGAAGATGACATTGCAAATTCAGTTTATATAGTATTTTTTCTGTAAAGAAAGGCAAATGGATATATGTTGTGTGCAGGAATGGGTATATGTAGATTACTGAATCGGTACAATTGAGTGTATATTTTAACTACATCTCTGTATTCAAAAGTTTGTGCTGGAAATTAACACAAAGTATTCATTATTCTATAGAAATTATTTTCTTAATTGACTTTCCTATTTTTACCTTAAATACTAAAATAACTGATACATGTAGCAGTTACTGACAATTTAAGCAGCTGTAGAAAGTCTTCAGATTTGTAGTTGAGACGGTTTGCTAAACCTAAAGAATGCAGTGCAATTCCTACGTGCTTCTCCACTAATAATTCTATTTTTGTGGGAGTCATTTTGGACTGTTTAGAATGTATGAAAGTCATGGGAGAAAAAGTAGGTCTCACCTATGTCTCCCATCACATTTCCCAAACCCATCACCTCTAAGACTTTTGTGCTAAATGTGATCATCTCTTGCACCTCCAAGCTAGCATGGAGGTAGATGGGGCAGCTTTGCCTCTTTGTAGGCATCTGTATCATCTGTCCTTCCTTGGATTTCTGAAGTCTATGGCACCCTGGTACTATAGCTGGACAGAAGAAAGGAGGGAGAAAGACCCTCTCTCAGTTCTTTTGTCATGTACATTGTTAGATTTCCTTCAGAATGCAAATTAGGGGACCAAGGAAAGGTGTTATCTGAGCGGCCAAAGTGCTATTATTTTAGTGAGAGGAGGAAAACAGGAAGAGTTACCCAGATCACAGAAGAATGAAATATGGATATGAGAAAACATCCTTGGTGTTCAACCTCTCTGAGATCTATTCCATATGTTCATTACCAGCCTCACTCCTGTCTGATCTGGGACCGCTCCATCTCTTTTCTCACACCTTTCCACACCCCATAAAGCCTCCTCTGCTCCYCTCTTCCATTTCTTGATCAATTCTGCCTTTGCCCAGACACTTGCATGTGCAAATTATTTTATTCTGAAAACCATTCTATACACCATTTGAGAATTTTCAGAAGGTGCCACCACATATTCTTGTTCCCAGACAGAATAACATCTTCTGATTGAAGTAGAACATAGTAAATTTAAGGGTGAAATCTTGTCTTCACTCAGCTGTATGGCAAATGACATTTACTTCAAGGGTCACATGGCTGCATCTAGACTAAACAGCAGACTCATTGTGATATGCGTAGCAGCCTTCATCTCATCCTTATTCAGATCAAATCCAAGGCACAAGGGAAAGCTGGGTCTGTTGTAACCTTGCCTTTTGCCTTGATAAGAGTTGAGGATATGTGCAGGCTACTTATGCAGGCCCTGGGGCTTGGAAGGCTGTGTGAGTTCCTTGCTTTAGAAAACATTTAAACTGAATGTACTTACCATGTTACACACAAAATCTGCTATTTTTGTAATACGTCTTGCTAACCCTTACAGTCATTTCCTCCGGGACTGTAGCATGGTAGATACGTCCTGTTACTTAGAACCTTACAAGTCTCATGTACTTATTAAAAGGCTGGAATTTTGTCTTCTTATTTATACAAATGAAGATCTAAATTTATATATAAGTAAGTATATTCCTCCTGCTTTACACATACATGATCTCCAGAAAAGGTCTGCTGTATACTTACTCTTGTGTTGTTTCTTTCAGCTTTCAGTTCTGAAATCTCCTCCTCTTTTTCAAGCAGCTGTTCCCTGCATGCATTTAATTCTTTTGTCAGTGCAGCAAATTCCTGTGGAATAAAATTATATGTGAAGTTACTCAAGATGTAAGCACTAGAATAATCAAACCCATATACATTCTAGAGTTTGAGGATTTAAATAATATTTAGAAATCATGAACACAAACTAAATTAGCATATGTAAGCATCAGCATCCACCAAAACCATTTAAAGTCTGGGCATATCTAATAAAAAGGGCCTGTGGAAAACACTGATTTAAGTTTAGAAAGAAAAGAAGGTTCAAGATGATGGCAACATCMCCTATACATAAGCCATCAGAACCACACCAGAAGAAGAACAGAATTGGCCTATTTCATAGCAACAGAGACACCACATTTCACACATAATGAGGTTCAACTCAATATATCCACTGAGCGAGTATTCTTGCCTCTCTGTAAGGCAGCTGTTGCAATATGGCATGGGAGAAAAAAGTTAAAGTATTCACTGATCAAAATCTACCTAATATCAGATCAACATAAGTAATATGTGTGTTGTGAAAAAAATCCTCTCATTATTTTTACTTGATATTTGAATTTAACTATTAAAATGTATTTGGGCATTATAGTGAAAGGCTGTGATGAGTCAGAGCAATATTCATATTTGTTAGTTTGGAGTGAGTTTCCTATGAAATAACAACATAAAATGAAACTGGATTTTAAGTTGCTCCCAATGTTAAGTTTTATGCATGCAACTAACAGGTTTTCTGAAAAGCACATTTTTCAGTTGTCAAAATTCCTATTAAAATGTCTTGATTTTACCATTGCTGTTACCCTTCAACAATATACATAAATTTTTGTCTATACAAAGGGCAGTCACAGATTTGTCRTTCATTTCAATAACGAAAAGGTTTCACTCCATATGTGTTTATTTCTGACAGGCACAACATATACTAAACTGTAGTGGTTAATTTTATCCTTTACAGTAAAAAGATACTACATGTCTCACGAAAACAGTGATGCAAAGGATGAAAAGCCTTTAAAATTTGTGATCATGTGTCAGAAAAAAAAGATGTCTTGATGAACAGCATCACTGCTTAACAAAGATATATACATATTTTTAAATATTAAGTTACTTTTAGTTTGACCAAAATAGTCAGTGCTTAAGAGCACTCACAAACAGCCAGAGTTAAACTGGTCATTCCTAATTCTCCCCCTCCCCCAAAAAAGAAAGCAGTTTAAGAAAAAAACATGTCCAGGTGGTTTATCTTATCAGCCACTAGGATGAAGCTGAGACTAAATCTACTTATTTAAGACAAAAGCTAGCAATGATCTCAAAAGGGCTTGGTTTGCTGCTTCCCCTCGAGTTGCTGAAAGCAGCTTTTATCTGTACTAAAGTGCTGTTCAACAGAAGTTTGGTAGGTATTCCTAGGCTCATTCTGTTTTAATCAAGTTTCTGAATAGTTAATGGTATATGGTATTATTAATAATATATTAAAAAGTATTAAAATAGGTTTCAAGTGATATTCTGACAATGTGTAACTAAGGTTTTTTTTTTCTTTTTTCAGCAGCTGGAAATGGATTCACAGTAAATATCCATGCAAATTGCATGGTAGTAAGGAAAGTGTTGTTCTGATATCCTCAGTGGATTTTGTTTTAGAGATCAGCTATTGATCACGTGAACTGTGTAGTGATATTTTGTGTCATACCTCCTAATCAGTATTTTCATTTTACACCCTAGTGGTCAAGAACTTGTAAGACTACGCAGCATACTTTGACGTTAAAGCCCTTAACTTAGCTTTGAAAATGAGATTTAAATTTTAAAACTCCTCTCTCACTTTTCAAAAGTATCATTAAAACTTCTGCCTGTAGGTCTGACTCTAGGATTCAGAAACTGCCAGTCCAGCAGTGTTATTCTGTCCAGAATTTTGTTTAAAAAACTCCTGGTTATAACTAATGTTACATACCAAATGAAAATATCATATTTAATAGAAAGTCAACGATCTCAAGTCAGATTGAATCAGAATTTTGAAGCACAAAACCACACATACACACATATTTTTTTCTTCATACTCCTCTAAGAGAAACTTATAGCGCTACAGGGTGGAACTCTTGTTACTAATTTACATACAGTTTATACACATGGATAAGCATATATAATACTTTCAGAATCTCACAGAATAAACTTTCTGTGTAATCTATGTAGTACGTCGTTGTTATTTACTTCCTCTCATTTCTTTGTATTGTTTCAGTTGGAATTAAAATAGGCATTTTGGCATATGCTTGGGCATCCAGATGGGTGACAGGTGGTGAAAAGGACAATAAGTATCATCTGGTCACTTACAGTTCCAGTTTCTAACTACAGTAAGGCAAAGCAGTCTGATAACATGCTTTTGTTGCTTTGCTTGGAAACAGAAAATGGTACGAGTTTATCAAATTGTACATTCTTTGCTGTGCCAAGAAAAGCAGTACAGTCCCTAATGCTTTGGTCAATATAGTCTCAAATAATTAAGGAATGGAGTTCCTACTGGTTTGCTGAGCAGCATGGAGCTTATTCTTAGGGAAATTTTCTTTGGTCATCAGCTTAAGTTTTCCTTTGCTTAAAAACAAATCATTATTCAAAATTCTGCTCCCAGAGAGTCCCATATCTAACACAGTGTCCTCTCAGCCTTGGAATATCTTCAGCTTATATTCATAATAACTATTAGCATCCACTTTAGCTGGGCTACCTGTGTCCGCTATTTTAGACCTTTTTACTTGAGTCACTGACATAGCCCCTTCAAGCCTCTTAATTATTCAGTTGCTGCTGCTCTCTGAAATTCCTCTGTGCTCTTGACATATCTGCAGTACTAGCATTTACAACAAGCAGTCACCTCTTCGCACCTCTGGAGCTAAAGTGGCCAACTTTCTCTCTTCATCTGAAGTACTAGAGACTGCTCAGTTGTCAAGAGCTTTGACTTTGCTGAATCGAATGATGACAGAAAGATGTTTTTTTTTCTTGGTGTTTATATCATAAGCCTTTTACAGGGAAAGTCTCAAAGAAAAATTGAGTTTGCCCTAGAGCTTTACAAATTATTATTTCTGTCACATCTGCTTTGAGGAATTAATAACTAGGATAAAACCTCACAACAACTTGCTTTTCAATTCATGCTTCCAAAACTACAAGTAAGACTCATTTTAAATACACCCTTTTCGTCCAAGGTATCCCTGAGATATGACAATGTAATGCTCCAGGGAACGTATTTCTCCCACAGGTTAGAAGCAAAGCAAAGCGTATTTTTGTTTTACCCAGTTATGTAATAAATAACATGTGATGATAACGACCTCTGCTCTTGCAATTCCCTCCTATATATACAGGGATCAAGGGAATACTGTCATCTGGAATTATTACTTGCAGCAGAAATCTTGCATGGTCAGTCATACTTTGGGAGCCTGAAGGTAGTATCTGTTGCATAACTAATACAATTTGACAGGCACAACTGCACTCTTAAAGCTTATGTAGATGTTGTGTGGCTATAAAGCTAATTAAGAACTAAAGTGAATTACAACTATATGAAAATTATTCTGTTGATAGCACTGTTTTTATACTATACTATGACATCAGGACGCTAACAAAATATTTCATAATAAACAACCCAAGAAAGAGCATTTTCTTTGCCATCTGAATAAACATAATCTCAGAGCCTATCTTATCTGCTGTTTCTCTTTTTGCCTCAATACCTGGGCTATAACACTCAGTCTGACTGAAAAATAGCTGACTCAAAATGACAGCACTTCATTTATACCATGTTTATCTTTGAAGAGAGGGCAGAAGCCTTGAAAACAAATTCAACAGAAATTTGTAGCCACTGAAAGGACTGCTAGGCGTTACAACCAAAAAAAAGTCACGGACTTCCCCTGGCGAAGCAGCTGAGATACAGTCAGAGCAGAGTGGGAGGCCATCGGGACAGGCAGGCTGGCAGCGCTGCCAGATGTGTTGGCAGCAGGACTGTGCAGGGGAGGCATACCACAGCTCCCTTACCATTAAATCTCTGCCTCTAGGGGCTGGCTTAACAAATGCTGCTTTCTTTGYTTATTGTTCCCAGGAAAGGCCTGCAAGGTTTAATTTTTATGACCTAATATGCAGAAAACATATATAGCTAGTCTCCAAGCTGAGGGTATGCCACAGAAATTATGAGACCCTCTAGCTGCAACGCTCAACTGTGCAGCCTGTGTGTACAGTCCAGTACAGAGTGAATTGAAATGAAAATACAAACAGCCTTTCATCATCCCCACCAAAAAAAAAAAAAAAMCAACCAAAAAAACCCAAACCAACAACCTACTGAAAGAAAGGAGGAATTTTGTAAGACAAAAAAAAGAAAAAAAATTCCATAAAATTCAGTTTCAGAGGCACTGGGGAGATTCGGCTTAAAATCTCCTCCTCTGGATTTTCCATCTTTGAACCACAGTTCATTTCAGGAATGAATGAGTGAACTAATCTCTGCATGGAGAAAGAATGGTAAGGCTTTATCATTTTTATTTTACATTCAACACAAGCTATGTCAACCGATTTGCTTTCCTACAAATTTAGATGTAACTCATTTAACATAGGAAATTACTATCTACTACAGTTCCCTCAGAGTTTTAATCTTTCATTTATTATGTTTCCATCCAATCCATTTTTGTAAAAAAAATTGTACCTTCTTTCTTTTCTTATTATTCCTTCATTGGAAATACTGTTGGAAATTCTCCATGCTTTTTAAATGACCAAGGATTTATTTTAGCAATTTTGCTATTACTAGCACACAGATTTCAACCTTGTTGACTCCTATTAACAAGACAAAACACTACAAAATTCTGAATGTAATTCACTGTTTATCTTCTTACTACAGGTCAGCCATAATAATAGTCCTTGATTCTAGATTAGGTTGAATGCAAGATTTAAATATGTGGGTTTGGTGTCAATTTTCTGAAATGTTTATTGTTACATTTCTGCTCAAAATGAGAGTTCATTTGCACACAGGTTTTAGGTTGGAAAACAGGTACCCTGAAATATTGTATTGTAACAGGACCCAGTAAAAACAGGAAATCTGTTTGGATCTCAGGACTAAAATTTTGGTCGCTTCATATATAAAAAAAGTCATACTTTCAAAATTGTGGAGTAGTCTCTGAATTAGTCTCTTAAAAACATTATCAGATCAGTTTGCACTATGATGCTGTGTGCATGGAGAGTTTTCTGTACTTCTCCACAAATAAATGTAAGCAAAATTGATTCAGTCTCCCTTTTCCCCATTTTTATGCAGTGGGCTTTTTTTTTTTTTAACCCCTTCAAGAAAATTGGCCACTAGTAGTAAATTATATAATAAATAATATGATGTAGGTGGGCCACATCATATTGAACTACTGAATCTCTAATTTGAACTGAGTATTACTTTGTTTGACTCACACCGTGGTTTCACAGACAGGGAATAAGGTGCTTTTCTTCAGGTGTGATCTTAGTGGCTCTTACATAGCCACTAAACATGCTTCAAACTATCAAGGAATTACCAACGCAGGTTTGGGTTATTTATTGGTCTGCAAGAAATCTAAAATGTGGAAAGTGTGATTAAATGTGACAATGTGAGAGTTCATTAATTCACAGAGAAAAATGAAGAGGATGAGATTTCTGTTACGTAAGAGAGAGTGGACTTGTGACCCCTGACTATGTGACCCCGACTTTTTTTTTTTTTTTTTTTTTTTTCCAGAAATGTGGGTACTTGACTGAAATTCTGAAATACGCAAACACTTACCCACACATAGGCACACAGTCAATGCTCCTTGGAAGAAAGAAAAAAACTTTTCAGAGGCTCAGAGTCAATGTTAACATCTACAAGAATTAATAATCCCAATATATTCACCAAACAGAAAATGGGACAAAGGGAGAACTGCTATATAGCTTTCCATCAAGAAGGAATTCCTTCTTTAAATACTCAGTTGAATCTACATCAGATTTTGAACTAAGTCTTGCAAGTATTTAATTATTCAGCTATCCCTTTCTGGGTAGAAGAAATCATCTCAAACTAGTGTAGCCTCTCTGTGGATGGCCTACTATTGTGAATGAGTTATTTACCATTATGACCGTGGTCTGAAATTAGTCCAGATATAATTGTTTTTTCTGAGCAAAAAGAAAATCCCCCAAATTCTCTTTCAGTACCTTAAAAAAAACCCCCAAAACCAACAAAAAACTTGCTTCTAGAATACACCTGATAAGAATAATAGAGAACTAAGTATTATACTAGATCAAATTTATATATCTGATTAAGACCATTGAACATATTGAATGAATCTGGATATACATATTTTGGTTTAGCTTTGCAGCATATGTAACCTGACTTTTATATAAATGTCATCTAAATTCAACAGCTGTATCATGTTACTTGCATGATTTTTTAGAAGAACAAGAGTTCCAAAAGTATTCAAAATTATATTTCAAAAGTCAACCAAAAAGAAACTTTAAATGTTATCTGTTTAAATGTTAGTCCACGTGATAGTACTTCTAGATAAATTTAAAGATAATGGGAAGAACGTACCACTGTCAGGACTTGTGGTGTATTCTGCCTAATTTTCCTGCTGTAGTACACACTTGCCATATAAAGATTAATTCCTACAGACTTTAGAAGCCAAAGCAAATCTCCCCAGCAAAATGAGTATTATGACAATGGCTCAATTTTTTGCAATGGTTTTCTCACGCAGGATTACTTCAGGAAGAAATCTGACACTACACACAGAAGACATGGGCACAAATCTGCCATGATAGTTTTCACTTGAAACTATGGCAATAACAACATGAATGTAATTCACGTGGTTTTAGAAACATTGTTAAAAAGTAGTACAACCACAAGCAATGACCCAAGTCTAACTCTCTAATCAGTACCAAACAGCCAAACACAAACCTGTGTTCCATTATTTCCCAAATTAGCCTGCAAAAGTGTCATATAAAAATGTAAATTTTACACAACACCAGCTAAAAAGTGCCCAGTTGACATTCCTGKTTTTTTACAGTCAATTGCTCTTAAATGGAAAACTGCTGAATAAAGTATGCAATCTGCTGTTTTAATGATGTTTTCCCACTCCCTCTATTTTTAAATAATTTAGATTTGGTGCTCTGTATTATCTGTTGTATACTGATAACTAAAATTTATGCTTTCTGAAGAATAATGTCCACCCTGTGGGTATTGGTCTGTTAAAACAAAGCTAGGTTTCACACTTACAGTAATAATAAAACAGAAGTACAAGGGGAAAAGGGCATGATAAAATCAACAACAGATTTTTACTTTTTTACCTAAAAGTTCCTGTGTTCTGTGAGACTCTTCAGATTATGATAGCAGATGTGAGTTCACAAAAGCTTAAAAAAAAAGATCTCAAGCACAAGGCAGTAGATGCTAAAAATTCAACATTCCTTATTTGTCATCCTTAGTATCAAGCTATAAAGCTTGAGTCTTCAAAGGACTTGACAGCCTCCATCCATAAAAAAGTAAATGTTAAAGATTATAAAAATATAACCTACTTTTTAATATTTTTATTATTATAATGTAGCAAATCCAATTATACCAAACTAGAGTCATTCTCCCATATTTATGAACAAGAATGAAATTAAAGTCTTTTTTTTCCCCCTAAAAAATGGAAAATTTAAAGGTCTCTTGTTTTGCAGTTCATGTTAACTAGATTGGTTCAATTTGGAATAGATATCACAGTGAAGGACAGCATACTCTGTTACTTTGAAAATAACAACTGTGTCTTCAGTGCTTTGCTCCTGACTGATGGGAACACTGAGGCACAGAGGGTCTATAACCAAATTGGTACGGTATCCAAGCTGTTGGATTATTACTGAAACAGGATGGGATAAAACATCACTCATATAAACATCTGTAAATATAATAAAGCTGAATTTGTAATTCAGGTGGGTGACTTTTAAAAAGCTCATAATATTATAGATAGCGTAGGATGAAACTGCAGACTGGCTTACAATGTGTTTTAATTAGTCATATTTCAGAATGTTCTGCTATACATACTGTACTCTATTTTGTAGAAGTATTACTCATGTAAGACACTATGGCAGCACACTTTTCAGAAGTGGGATGAAAGTGTTAGTTGGGGCTGTAGTGATTTTTTCTTCAAATCATACTACTGAAGTATGGAAGTGAATCAGCTACACAATAAGGGAAATTGCACCATCAATTTTTTTTCCATTTAGTAATCAATGCCTTTGTTTTACAGATATTCATATTCACTTCTTCTAAAAGTACATAAATAATTTGCAGATATAGTTATGTGGCAGACTAGAGTATATTATTGTTTTCAAATGACACTTTAACATAAGATATTTATATCAGTATGTCTTGATTGATTAAATACTGTACTGCATCAAAACTGATGACAATTTACTACTCCACAGTTAGAAATTTATCATCTACCAATAAAGAGAAAGAGTAAAATATGGTCTAAAATGGCAGCCTATGACTAATTCATAAAATAATTTTATGGTAAATGGGATTAATTTTGTTCCAATTCATCAGAAGTATATTTTTCCAGATATTTAAATATTAAATATGTGAAATGGTCACAGAGCAGTAGCATAAGCGAATAATAAATTGCTGTATTGAATTACAAGACTACAACCTCCCATTGCCAGCACAGAGTTTTATTTTATGCTTATCATCCTACTTTTTTTTTTCAAAATTAAAATAAACACAAAGTTTTAAAGTGAATCACCCTGGACAATATGCAAATTATTGAAGCGCTTTACAGACGGTACAATGGTTTCAGCACATACAACTCTCATTATAAGGCAGATTGAGGTCAGTACATGGCCCTGAGAAATAACCTAAAATAAATCCTGACAGCGAGCATATATGAAAGGTGACTGTAAGAAGCAACACATACTTACCAGTAAACAGAATAGGCCTTGTCTCATAATGTTGGTACGGAATGTGCAGCTTATTTTGGTGCCAATTCCAGCTTACAAGTCTGGTTGATTTTTAGCGTGCCTGACTCACTTTTCAAACTCTTTCCTTCTCTAGCTTCGACTTCTTTCTCCGCACAGCATCTTGTTGTTTTCTTTCAGGCAAACTTGACAAAATACAGCATGACCTTTCCTTCTCCCTCATTTTGGGGAAAACACACTGTTCCGACACTTGTCTCCTTCCCTTCTTCCTCAGCATTGTCTCTGGGTAAATTTTATCCATGATCACTCCTTCAGTTACTAATAATAGGTCAACAAGTCTGCTGTTTTGATTCAGAACACATCCTTCCTTCCACAGTAAAATCATATTTTTTTCCCTTTCAGAATTTGAAATAGCATACTAAATAACTGACATTAAATCATTTAATATTTTAAATATACTTAAAAGTAAAAAAAAATTTTTTTTTTTCATCACTTTATAAAATCAAGTGAAAAGTATCTGATATTTTGGCTGTTTTCCACTGTTTCCCATTTTTTCATGAGTTTGCTCAGTGTGTAAAAAATTATAGAAAAGGAGAAGGACAGAGAAAATGTAAACATGTTTAATTCTATTATTTTGAATAACAACCCCCAAGCTTCAGAATATKATACCTACTCGGTTCTAACAAAAAATCATTAAGTTAAAAAGTTGGGGGTTTCCTTCTTTTTATCAGAAAAAAATTTGTCAAGCTAAAACCAGAATCAAGTCTACTAACTGACCTCATTCATCAACTGATCTCTTCACATAAACTGTATTTGATCTTTTTCCTGGCAAGAATAGGTGCTAACTGATGCCTGAGTATGCAAATATTAGATTTTCTGGGTTGGATTTATCTCACTTAATTTGAAAGGTATGTTGTATTAAAATCTATATGCAAGCTGGTCACCCAAGAGCAGCAAAGGGAAATAAAGGTACTTTTAGGATGTGATTGACCCAACATGCTATAGATATCTCTTTTGAGTTGAAAAGAACTGCACATTTGAATTCCTTATTTTTCTGTATAGGGCTTTTATAAAGGCAATTGGGAAAACTACCTCTTCTACACTATAGATGTCTGCTTCTGGTCTGACTGGTTTGAGAGAAGTAAACAAAATTCCCAACTTTAGCTATCAGGGATCACTTTATAGTTGGTATCACTGGTGGCAATCACCTCCTCCACCCCGCCCCCAAAAATAAAATTGTGGAAATAACAAATATAAATTGGTAGTAATTATCCCACTCTTCTAGGTGCTAGTATTCACCTGGAGCAGTATGGGGTGGTTTGGTTCTTGGGGAAGATAACAAGACAAGTGACCAGAGTGAGGATGAATACCAGGAAGTTCAAATGAGAATATAATGAAATGTAGGGGAGAGGGTGCCTGAAAGATGGTTTAAAAAGGACAGATTGTTTTCTCTAGAAAAGAGAAGTTTAACTGGGGACAAAGTAATGTTGCTCCAATAAGCAAAATGTTGTTATAATGACAAGAGTGATTATTCTCTGTGTGCATTGAGAGTGGGGCATAAATAATCAGGCTAAATTGCAGCTAAGACAGTTCAGGGCAGTATTAGGCAAACCCTTTATAAGAATAGTTAAGCAACAAACCTGGCTTATACAGGAATTGTGTAGTGACACGCTTTCAGTGACAATTCAGACAAATATCTGTGAGGGTTTATGGTCTTGTCTCAAAGAATGAAGATGGAATAAATGACATTTGGAAGATATTGCCATTTTTTGAGTCCACGACAATGAATCCATATATACAGTTTCACTACTGTGAATTCTACTTTACTTTCTATTGGTGGATCCTTTAATTTAGATGACTACAGTATATATTGACTTCTATGATGAAATTGCATTTACACATAGCACTTTCTTGGTGTCTCTGTTGGAGTTAATTTAAGCCATGGATTTCACTAACTTGCTTTCTGTTTGATAAGAAATGTAAGATATAAGTGGTTTGTTTTGTAGAAATGTTTTTTTGATCCTTACACTGAAAACAAATGACTTTGTCTTCTTATGTTGATTTGCTCTCTTTCCAGTTAGTCTAAACAGTTATCTAATATCCACAAAGTACAAATATGTACCCCAAGAATTTTGGTCTTTCCAGCAATCTAATAGAACCTTTGGCTTTTTTATGTACAATAGAAGTAACATTAAAATTTGCTCAAACCTTGTTTTATATACTGAGATTGTTAACAGTAATCTTTCATTTGGTCTATACTATCACAATGAACTTTAAAAACTTCAGTAGAGAAAACAAGATAATTAGTTGCAGACTTTCTTCATCAAGAAATATGACAAACTGGTAATTACTGACATAGACTTTGTCCTGAGGAAAAATATACAATGTACTTACAGATGCCAAGAACATCAAATTAAGGAATGGCATCTTCTACATCAGAAATCGCACAAATAAACAAAGATCTGACTAGCCTCTGTGCCTCACATATTAAAGATAAAGGAATAACAAAACATCTTAAAATGATGTTAACATTCAGACATTGGCAATTTCATCCATATGCTGTCACCCACTACTAAAGTCTTTTAAAGCTTTTTCTTTTTTTTTTTTTTAAGAATACAGGATAATAGATGTAAAACACATAGCAGTTTTTCAATTCTGAAAATTTAATGAGTAAACATATATTTTTCTCTCTAAAGAAAGAAGTTGATAAAGCATGGTAGTTAATAGTGATAATAATAAAAATATTTGTTATCCTAAAAGATTTTATTTATTTTGAGTCAGCAAAAATAATAGAAAGTGTCTTGCTGATTTCAGAAAAACAGGACACTAAATCAGAAATTTTGATGAAAGAACGTTTTCACTGATGTTCAATAATGTGCTGCATTCATGAAAGGAGAAAAAATTTATAAATTACAGCTTCTATACATAGCGTACTCTTGGGTATGAGAATAGTTCAATATATAAGAAAAAATACTGCTTATCAAGAGCTCTGCAGGACTCCGGTGATTGCATTCAATAAATAAGAAATTTATATCAAAATAAGGCCTCACGAGCTATACATTTTTGAGCTGCCCACTGGACAGGTGGTCCAGAGGCTGATTCTGCTCAGAGCCCAGGCAATTCATGCCTCTCTGTCCACATCTTGTTATTTAGTCCTTCAGGCATGGGTAGTGCCTGTGCAATGCCGGAGAACAACATGACTACCAGCAGGTCAGTACCCCAAAATTGGGACCTAGTCCGTGACTTCTAAAGAGTGGTGTGGTATCTGTTCTGATGACAAATGTATGCACATTCCTGAGCTTTGTTGCAYGTCTTGCCAGAACTACTCATGGATGCATATGATCACCTCACATAAACATTACACAATATATGAACTAGAAAAAATTTTTGTTATTTTAGTTATATAACTTATATGACTCCAGCTAACACTATCCGTGTTTCTCCATAAAAAGGAAAATTCAGAAATGGGCAAACACAGAGATTTTTTTTTTTTTAAGTTATGTTTAAAATATTTACTACAAGTGTGTGTCACAGAAAGGTTTGCTACCTAATCTTCACACACACACTTCAGAAGCAGTTGGGCTTGTTTGAAGTGTGACTGTCACTTTGAAAACTAAATCAGATTTGCTGATCCAGGTCTAGCGCTCTAAATGAAAGTTACACTTCAAACAAGCCCAGCTGCCTTTGAGGTGCTGTAGAGCTACTGTTTCTGTTTGAAGTTCATTATCCTACTACATTACTACCAATTCAATGTTACATCTGTCCCCTCTTACTACGTCGTGTCTCCAGATAACTAAATAAACACAGATGATAATGTTCAGGACAGAGTATACGTGACAGCTTTGAGCTCAGTTTAGGATTACAGCTATCACCACAAGATCTGAAAGAGTCATATGAAGGGGAGAGGAAATAAAAATTACCTTTCTAAGGTAGTGTTTTAGTGAAATACATGCACACTCACAAACACACACATACAGACTATTAAATACTTTCACCAGATATGTTTAAATCTCATAACCCACTAGACTCAGACTATAACTTAGCCCTTCTTTATCATTCTGAATTTGCAGTAGCTAATGTCAAGAGAAATGGAAAACATGATTTCAACAATACTGATTCTCAGAAATCCTGGTGTATTTGCAACATAAACAAACCATGTTTATATCATGCCTCCCCTGTGAATTAGAATGCATACAGATTCATTCCTACCTGCCCATACACACGTCTGTCAGATTCACTGCATAGAAATACTTCACAAACTTCTTTCATTTTACTGTATAATATTCAGTTTATGATTTGTATTTCTCCAAGATGTGCTAACCCCCAAGGGTCAGAAATTAAAAAAAAACAATCCAAACCAAAACAAAAAACCCAAACTAGCTAACATGTGTAAAAAAGTGTATGTTAAATATGTATTTTTCCCTAGGTATATTTATTTACAGTATATTTCCAGAAACAAGACCATTTTAAAAAAGAGAAGTAAACATCCAAACAAAAGCAAACACCAGAAATCCGACAGAAGTGGAACACTTGTTTCAGAGCATGCTCGTAATTGCCAGCTGGGTTGAAATGCATTAGTACTGTAACCTCATAAATCTTCCCAAAGTTGTTTGCATAACTATATATGATCACGTAATATTGCTAAATCAGATAACGTTCTATCTTTCCTAAATTGGCTGTTTGTATTTCTCATGACAACCACAAGACAGCAACCACAATATACAACTAGACATGTGCTGAAGCTTAGGGTCCCATAGCAGTTCAGAGTGCTTCAAAACCTTATGGCTATATTCTCCTCCTTTTGCCCTGGTACCCCTCTTCCTGAAGCCTGTGGATGCAAAGAAATCAAACTCAGTCATGACAGTGGGAAAACTTTGAAGGATTTAGCTTCTAAAAAGTCAGTCCCTAGACTCAACCCATCAATTCTTTGAAGCCAATTTATAATTGAAAAGCATATTAACTTAAGAGGAAAATTCTTACTGTAGCTGAGCAGAAAGCCACAGATAGAGCCCATGAGCTTAGGGGCAGCTCTCACGCGGGCACTCTTTCCTACATCTCTAGCCTGATGACTTACTCTGGTACCTTTCCCAGCCTGGAACCAGTGGATGAGATCATGATGCCACACATGACTCTAAGTGCCAGCACTCACAAATGAGATTAAGATTGTTAGGTTTAAGTATCACCAAAGTATCCATGATGGTAGCCCTGTATTAAACTCTGTTCTTCCCTGATAAACTGATAAGCAATTAATAGCTAATAGCAATTAACTTGCTCAAACAGCTTATTCTGTCAGGTTTCTGAATGTGGCTAATGCTTTCTTTGATGGGCAACTGGGAAAAGGAGGAGATAAATTTGTAAATAATGATATGGAAGTATCTCTTCAATAAAACAGAAAGCAAATAAAAGTAAATAAAGTAAATAAAAGAACCTCCCTTCACTCATCAACTATTTGGCATATCTACAAAAAAAAAATAGTCATCATGTCAGAAAGCTGAGAAAAAAGTGATCATTGCAATCAAGAGGATACTAAAATTCAGTGAAAAGCAAAACTTAATAGGTGACAGTCTTTCCAGAAGAGAACTTCTTGCACTAGTTTAAAGCTGGTAAAACTGAACAGTTGCTTGTTTGCACGAATTACCAGCAAAACTCTATAGTAAGCCATTTATGTTAAACATTTACCTTTTAGTTCCTTAGTAAAAGCGGAAAATTTCTTATAATTATAGAGAAATATTTCAATCAAGATAAATGGGATTTAGTACTTTTGATATGGAAAAAAGTGGATAATGAATCAAGGTTACAGCATTGCATCATGCCACTCATATACGAAAATAAATTTCCTGGTCATAAAAGCAAGATTTTTCTAAACAGGAAGAACATAAATCCTGCAGAAAATGATACCTCACTAGTTTCCCATTCTCTAGGGAATGTATGTGCTTTGCTACTTGTAAAAAAAGCAGTGGGACTTAGTTCAGTGTAGTGAAGATAACTAACAATTAAGCAACCATACTATACTACACTTCTTAAACTTTGATTTAGAGGCATGCAAACCTCTCAGTCTGAAGCCCTGAAATCTCTGTCATCACAAAAACGTAATTGCCTGGAATATATTTAGGATGTAGCCATCACCCATTAGTTTACAAAAAATCTTGAATATATCTGTTTCAGGCAGACATCTAGTTTAGCACTTCTGAGTTTATACTGTTTAACAAAGGCTGCGACAAGGAGGAGGTAAAAAATGAAAGAATGCCAGGCATCAGAAGTAAAGCAGAAGATAACTCCAGAGATTCTTGTTACATGCCAAAGTCCACATCCTAGCTGCCCGTAAAACACTGTCCCAGGTGTGGCCATGCAGCCCGCAACTCAGCCCACCTTCAGCTCTCTCACAGGTACTGTAGCTATCTCATAGTTTGTCTGCAAACTGTCTGCGGGTAACCTGGCAGGCAAAAACCCTGCCTGGGTGCTAAACCACCTAACAGTTTGGAAAGGTAATGCCTCAGTATACCTGGGCAGAGCACTCTGTCTGTGTCTTGACCTGCTTGATGAAAATCTGACTTCTTTGTCAGCCAAAAGGCTAGTTGCCTGCACTATATTTGGTATATAATCATCACATATGAATTTACCAAAAGTCTTGAAGATATCTATGTAGGTAGACATCTATTTTAGCACTACTGGAATGCAAGACAATCAGTTCATATTATGGAACTGAAGGTGGCACCCTGAGGCACCTCTTTTCCTTCTCATCTTTTYTGAATCAATTGGTTTTCAATACTCTGTAAAGCTGTGTGTTATCTAACATTTCCATTTCCAGTCTCTATTATTCAAAATTTTATTACCAACTTTATGAATAAGCCACTGAGCTATAGTATAAGTTAATACAATATTTTTATTTAAAGTGAAATACGTATGCCTTATAAACTAAGAAAGCAATGCGTTCTAACATGGGAGAGAGTAAATGGACATCTAAGAAAAGTACAGTTCCTTCTTTAAATTTTGGAGTTATTTTTCAACTGCATTCAGTGGCCAAAAATAACAGGACTAAATGAATTAAAATGCAATGACAACATTTCAGTGTTCATTACCCGCTTTTAGACCTTTTTGGAAACAAAAACCAAAAACCAAACAAACCAAAACCCCAAGCATTGCAATCATATCAAAAGACTTTCTCAAAAGGAAGAAATGAAATATGAGAACTGAACGAGGCCACTTTGCAAAAATAAAAGGGATAATAAAAGCTATCCTTTTTTGCACTTTATATACATAGACACACAAGCCCGTATCTACTGAAATAGAAATACCTGAAAATATCCTTCCCCTCTGATCATGCTGAGCTTTGCATAAACTTGTATCTTCTGTTTTGCTTCAGGAAGCCTATTCAACTTGATTTGCTGTTTTTCTACAAATTATGTCAAGATTTAAATAATTTTATTTGTCTGTTATGAGGTAGCTTATGTAGAACTGTATGAACATATGTGCATGCAGTCTTTACTAGATATTCAAACAACAGTTTGCATAAGAACTTACACGTATCTTACTTTTTAAATACAAATGAAAAGTTTTATTTCTTTTAAATTGTTCTCTAAAGGCCTTCTCTGTAATAACTGGATAGTTATAGATATCTTTAGATATCTAAAGATAGATATCTTTATAAAACATTTAAAAACGAATCTTTGTTTTGGTCTCAGAGAATTAATTATGTAATAAAAAGAATTATTCATATGACTGATGTATTCTTCACCTTTCCTATGTGCAGTATCATATTTCTGTTTGTCTATTGACGAAATTTCTGTATTAGGACTTCTGTATTCCAGAAGACTTGACCAAAAAGGTGAATTTGACAAATTCAGCTTTATTATCTGAATGTGGTCATTTGGACTTGTTAAGGAAAGAGGGAGATGCATGTACAAACTGCTGAACATGTTCTTTTTGTTCTTCCAAGAATATTTGCTGTAATTTGCAATATTGCTGATTCTGTGTGATTGATCAATGAACCCCTACAATGAAATAAAGCTTAGAGAAGACAGACAAGGATGATGTGCTCATGAAGCTCAGAAAAGAACGTTGGAAGTGGCCACCGCTATCATAAAGGAAGCTGAACTTATCTCAACACCAAGGAGACTGGAGGGTGGCCTTTATTATAGATAAATGGCTGTATCAGCTGAGTGAGTCAACTGGTTATGTAAATGGCCTTCTCTAAAATAATCAATAGAAAGYATTATCTTCCTGAGCCAGACAGACCAGCATGGGGGAGCTGTATATGTGGCTCAGCCCAACGAAGAGTATAAATATTGAGCAAACTGCAAAAGTGACTTTGAAGAGAGAAACAGGTTTGTGCTGGCTTCAACCTATGTAGTCCTTCCCAGCAACTAGGAATGCCCAGTGCCATGACAGTTAGCATATAGAGAACAGTAATGGGAATTATGTTCATTATGTGATTTCACTGTATAGTGCTATTGCTATACTGTGCTTGCATTGCGATTTCAGAATATTGCTGTATCACTTTTCTAAATCAAAATCCCAGGTAATGTCAAATATCTTCAAACAAGTAAATTTGGTATYAAACATTAAACCTTCCTCATATGTAATGTCGTCTTTTCAGCAAAATGAAGCAGCTTTGAAAAGTGCATTAAATTGTAAGGGAAAGCAAATGAACAAAATAATGGCAGAAATATGAACGATAACTGAAACTGATGGGAATAAAAGTAAAATATGTAAACAGTAGCTAACAGTGTTATAAGTGAAAAAAAAACCCAAATGAATCCCAGGATAAGAAATTCAACAAGACAGAAGTAACCTCCAGATTTCAGTAATCTTCTACAATAGAATGACATAACAATGAATTACAAATATGTGTAACATTTAAGTAAAAGAATAGTATATAAAAATAGCAGTGAAGAATATAAGAACAAATATATTATTGCAAGGCACATGGGCTTTCTGACAGGCATGTGAATTAACCTTGCCTGTTTGTGTTTATGAAGACCTAGGCAACAGTGGAACATTCTTCTATAGCCCACCAAAAGCTGCAAGTGGAAACTTGATACACTTCAAGGGTGAAGGCAAAATTACATACTCTGGCTAAACCTAGGCTAATTACACTTCTTCAGCCTTCAAAACAGGGTAACTACTGGCAAATTGCTCAGTGGCTTGCTATCTCTGGCTCATGACAACTCCCAAACCAAACCTGGGAATTGCTTTGGGTGAAAGCTAGTTGTCCTGGGGATAAAATTGTGCTGGGACCATGCTAACAGCTTACAGCTATGGACGATCACCTCCAGCCACAGGGAATCTCCACAGTGTAGCAGAAGGTTAGAGTCAGGGCTGCCCTTCACTACTGCAGTGTTCCTGGAGACAGATTAAACAAAGACTAGGAAATCCTTGCATCCAAGGATAGAAAAGTATAGGATAGAACAACAAGAAAAAAGCACTGTTCTGTGCTTCCCTTCCCTTCCCTTCGGGTGCYTTCCAGGATCAGCAGCAGTGTACATTTATGCCAGCTACAGAGCTGTCTGCATCCACAGCCTGCAATTCCCAAATCGCAACGTGAGCTGTCCACACAGCTGGCAGAATAAAAAAAAAATCTGCAGATGGCTGTTGTAGCATCTGGTTGAGATTTAACACTCAAGATGTCCTGCAGCGGCTTCCAGTCCCTGACTCCCTGACTGTGCTAGGAATTCCTAAGAGTGTTTGCCGTAGCATCACCACTTCACTCTCCTTCCTGGTCCTGATCTTGGGCAAATGCTTTTGTTCAGGCCAAATAAAGTTCATTTATACAATYAGAACAACCCCATCTCCTCTGCTCACAGCTGGAGCGTGCATGAAATCTTGAGCTGTGACAAAGATACAGTTTGAAGGAGACCTTATCCTCAGGTGCAGCTCTAGAGTGAAGAATAAAAGCACACAGTTTGCTAGAGGTCAGATCTTCATAAAAATGTAATTTTCCATGGGACCCTATACAAATCCTTTTTGTTCCTTAGACACACTAATAAATGAATACCCACAAAAATGTCGTAATTTTTGTCATGTGAGAATAGAATATTTTAAGGGGAGACCAAGAAGTGGAGAGAATGACATGCCTTCTGGGATACCTTTGGAGGATTTTGGACTAGCTAAAATATATAGATACAGGTCACACATTTATAGTTACCAAGAAGGAATTATACCATAAGATAGTCCCTGAAAACCTGTCTCCTTTGCTGTAAGGCATACTTTCTTTGCCGAAGTAACTAAATCTATTGCATGCTAAAACTGACCCCAGGTGTATACCATGTGGACAGCTGGTCCTGGAGTTGGAAGTTAAATGAGATCTTCAAACTGTACCACTGTTACAGCTCAGACTTGTCCTCAAAGGGATGTAAGAACAGGAAAATTAACAGGGATCTTATGCTGTTTGTGGGCAGGAGGTCATAAGACCAGACTGTACTATGGAAGAAAAAGGTAAAACAGTATCTAGGAAGTACATGATTTTTTCCTACAGTAGCTCCCAGGAAGAAATGTTGTTCCTACGTGTCGGCAGTATGCTTGCTTCTGGTGACTCTGTAATTCACAGGATTGAAACTCACTATCATTTCCAGTCTTTTCCTACCTCCTGTAGAAAAAATAGACCTACCATGGACTAATTGTGACTGCAAAATGCAATTTTGCATTGATACAGGCTATGTCATATGGATCACATTATATATCTCAATTTAGAAATACTAAACAGGTTATGAACTCTTAGTCCTATTTTTACCCTTCATTTGCTTTTACCAACTTCATTTGGATTTGGGTTCTGAGTTAAAACAGGTGTAAATGTGTGAGAAAATAAAAATGAGGGAAGACTACCAGTGTGACTGCATAGCCTTGTGTCAGACTTTCCAGCTACAATCCATGTAATTTATGACAAACCATATTCTTTTAAATAGCCAGGCAGGTAATTGAAATATTGAATAACTGGTTCTAATAGCAAACAATACATCTGGAGAAACTGCATCTTTTCAAAGATGTTGTTTAAACAGATAGTTATCAATCAAAATTAATTCCTTTTCAAGATAAATATTGATGCTTACCCAATATTTTAAAATCAATTGAGTTGAACAAGTGGTTAGTTCTGTACCTATTTTCATCTGCTTTAAGAGAAATATTAAAGACACTGTTTATGGAACAAATAAAAATGCATTATGAAATCTGAGGATGGTATTTGAAAAAGAAAACTAATTTAAAGGTAACAGTTCCTAATAAAGCTTCAGTAATGATACTTGCCTGAAAAAAAAAAAAAAACAAAAATCCTTCTGAAGCTAAATGGAAATATAAAACTCCTTTTGCATTACTGCAAGAAGAAATAGATTTCCAGTGTAAGCTTGAGCTAATAATATTTCAGTAATTTTCTAATTATTTTGCTTTAGCAAAATAGTAGATCAAAGAGACAAAGTGCCAAATTTTCATCTGATGAAAATGAGCAAAATATATTGAAATCAATAGTAAAGTACTTATCTAATCCACCAGAAAAATTAGGCCATTTTAAGAGGTACTTCTACCACTTTTTAAATCCACTAAGGCTTTTTTCATAAATACATAAGCTGTTTTTATTTCTTTGATAATTTTGCAAAGTGGAAACAGTTCTACTTCTATTCTTATAATCTTGTAACCAAATACATTCTTGCTCTCCTTCCCCCATTTCCTGGTAGGGATCATGCCCTTCAAGGGGAGGCACAGAATGAGCTCATTGCAAGAAGATATTACGGACTTATGAGAGGAAACCAGCACATGCTCCACATCTAAATCTAACTGGGCATCCATGCTTCAAAGTATCCTCAACTGATTCTTTTTCAATTCTCTCAAAATTAATCTATCTGTTCCTCAAATGCAGTACTAGTTGATTCCATAAATCATGACAAAATTTAAAAATTGTTAATAGTTTTTGATCCTCACCTGGAGGATTTGACCACAAAGAAGACAGGAGAACTCATTTTACTTTTTATTTTATAAAAATAAAATAAGGTTATTTCTTCAAAGATATTTTTAAAATTAGTATTTTAAAACATAGAGAAACTATTCACTTTATGTAAGATTTATTATGATATCTCACTATCCAGTTTTCAGAATTATGTTAATACTACTCTCAAAACAGAAATTTAGACAGAGTCAGACTAATCCTGAGAAATTTTTAAAACTAAGATCTGAAAAGGATTCTTTTTCCGTTTGTACAAAATTCGGACTAAGTCTAATTGCAAGAATAATAAAGCCAGGAAGTAACTCAATATGCATCAAAATCAAGAAGTCATGGTAGTAAAATTTGTTCATTATTTGTCTGGGGAATAATCTATTCATATAGAAAAAGTATATGTTTAAGAGAGAGAAAGTTTAATATGTTTAGCAGATCACAGGATGCCTTTCTATAAGCATCTTCATAAGGTTTCTTTCTGCTCACTTGTCCCTAAATATGTTTCTTTTTGTTCTTTCTGTTTAATTTTTAAATATTTCTCTTATTTCAAATCATCTCTCTCTTCACAGTTCTCCCTTACCCTATAATTATGCCTTACTGTATAATTGTGCCATGTAAATTTGTAAATTATGTAAAATATGCTTTTGCTATGTAAAATACAAGATAGGGAATAATGGAAGAAGAAGCCAGTTGATGCTAATAATTTGATATTTTTGGGTCTCTAAGATGTGTAATACAAAGGACAGACATATCTAGATCAAAACCAAGTATTTTACATACATACCATAATTAGATATAACAAAGATCAGACAACAAATAACTGATGGACGACAAGCTCTTCTAGCTTATTTTATTTACCTAGATTAAAATGCATCAACAATATAATCAGAAAAAGAAAAGAGTTGCGAAATTCATTGTATCACTACCCAGGTAACCTTTAACAGGCTTACTACATATGAATGAAAAAGCAATGGTGCAATTCAAAGGTCAGGTGAAATTCAAACTCCACAGAAGGATCCTATTCCCACTTCTATCTTTTTGCAAACATAAACTAATTCACACTGCAGCAGCATTAGAATGTAAATGTAACATTGGAGGGAGAGTTTCTCTTAACAAAATTCTTTTAATGGTCTGTCATCATGGCTCCTCAGATTAAGGAAATAAATATGCTATATTTGAGATAGACAGTTTAGAGTTCTCATAGTATAGATTTTTTCCCCTGGCATTTCCTTTGGGAAACTGAAATCAAGTATTGATTTAATCCTTGCCTTAGTATTATATTCAATCATTATTGTATAAAGCATTTATGCATTTTCAAGCCAGTGACTTCCTTGAGGCACTGAGGAAATTCAAAACATAATCTTTGGTGTAAGCTTTTTCCTCTGATCCATCATTTGCAATATCAGTATGCTTTCCAATTATTTCTAACTCCAATCTGCTGTAAGCATGAAACAAGTGCTTAAGTAATACTGACCTTTAAAATAATTCCTTTTCTTTCTTGGGGCTTGTTTGTTTCTTCTTAGCAGACAACTATTAGCAATTTAATAAACCAGAAYTATTGGCTGGGGAAACAATTACAACAAAATTTCTATCTCACCACTCAAAGCGTAATATATTTGTATGTATATATAATTACAGTAAAAGGGATATATTAGAAGAGTGCAAGAGTGTTATCTAGGTGCCAGTACCAGGATTATGGTTGTCTACAGAAGTGCCTCATGCACACAAGCCACTATTATACCATCATTCACAGTTTTGTCTATTGGAACTCAGGATACCTTCTGAGGGGGCACCTCTGTCACACTTTCACCCTCCCTCAGTCTCTAGACCTGAGACGCTTTCCTATAAAACCTGATACGTTTCCATGAAAAGTTTTCTTTTTGATGATCTGCTTTTTCAGTTGGGAGAGCTGTGTCATTGAAAACTTCCTTCTCCACTCTTACTTCTCATCTGTCTCAGTTCATGTCCCTCCCCCACAGCCACCAGCCCCTGTTCTCACTGGTGTCTCTGATCCTCCACCTGCTTCTAGACTCCATGCTTAACGACTCATCATTATTTTCCCCCTTCCAGTCCTTGGCTGCCCTTTTAAATCTAACCGTTATTTTGTTCTAGTCCAGGATTTTTCCCCTTTGCATGGGACAGCTTCCTCCTCTGCCTCCCCTTAGTTCCAGCAAAGGCACCACACAGCAGCAAGAGTGAGAAAGGCTCCCAGGTTCATTAAGCAAAAGCTGTACACCAAAAGCAAGACAGACCAGGAGAGCCCAACACCAAAAGTAYGTTTCAGCATCAATCAACATTAACTATTAGCAGTACTGAAGTCCTAGCTCTAATCTGATCATATAATCCATCAAATGTCTTTGTTTTAGCGTCTACGCTGATTTTAATTTTAATTCTATGAGTAGCTCTAAGCACTAAGCATAGGAGCAAAGCTTGAGTGGGGTTTTCTGAACATCTACGGGGGTTATGTTGTCCTCAAAACTCACAAGTTATTCTCAAACTACGCTCCTGCTGTTGTTACAGCTAACAACCACAATACCAGCAGCTACTGCCATTTTAAATGACAGAAGTTTCGCATTATGGGATTTAGATTGAAGGAATACTGTTTTAATCCACTAAAGCAACTGATTTGTCTCATTATCTGTCACACATACAAWCCCTTCTACCATCTTCTGTGGAATTTAGATGCATTTACAGAGATTATAGCTACATTTTTAGAAACCATTTCTAAATGGGCTTAGAAACTGATTCCATTTTAAATCAGATTTGCCTGGCAGCATATTCACCTCAGATATATCTATGCTGGGGAAAAGATACTCTTTCCAGTTGCGGGGCTGGATGTGCCCCAGGCACATCCCCACATAAATCAGAGTGGTTTATATCTGCAACCATTGGTGCCGGGGAGAGCAACACCCCGGCAGGCAGGGCAGGCGGGAGCAGCAATGGGCTCTGAACACAGCCACGAGCAGCAAACAAGAACCACAGGGTGGACGCAATGACCCATCAAACACCTGAAGTGCAATTTTGACATAACCCTTGTGTTCATAGACTTCACAACAGAAATGCACAATTTGCCAGTCTGTGAAGGTTTAGGACCGGGACAGCAGCGCTGAACTGTTGAACAACATTAAAAGTAAGTAGCATGAACATGACTCATACTGATGCTCTGTGAACTAATTGTTTACTGTCATTTTGTGGCTGCCCTTTTACACTTTCATTATGCAGCTTAGGCACATATTTTAATAAAAAATAAAGATTTCCGCATAGGTGTAAAAAAAAGTTTTTTTAAACTTTGGCTAAACACATACTAGATTATGACTGTTCATCCTTAATATGTATATTTAACTTCAGCTTTAAAATGTGTTAGAAGATTCAATCAAAACCTTCATTATTATTATTTGTAAAAAAAAAAAGCATGTCCATGAGTTTAGGTAAGCTTAAATTTTCATAATTATTAAGATTTTAAGTAATCCCATTTTGAGACTTTGAATGATCTTTTTAGTACAATTCAAACAATTTCAACCTACTGGACACTGATTCTAAAAGTGTATTTTGTACATATTAGCATATTATAATATTATCATAAAAAACCATCTGATTGCTTTATAAAGTGATATTCTTTGCCATCAGCTACTTCAATATAACAGGAAGGAAGAAAAAACTGTAAGTTGCTGCTGTTGTCAATTAAAACCCCATGAAAATAAGGAATTTCAAGTTTTCATTACTTAGTTTAATTGAAGGATTCCTTGAGATCTAAACATAAAAATAAACTGAATCTGAGCTGATTTTTTTTTCACAGGTCCTGGTCCTAAATCTTCAGGACCAGGACACTCATGTTTCTATCTTAAGCCCCTCCTCACTCACTTACCCAGGGTAGAACCTAACTTAGTACAATTTTCCAAATCTGTAGTGCAGAAAAAGGGCAGAACAGAAACATGTGAACCTGTTTTTCAGACACACTGGGAGTGACATGGCCTGCTATTTGGGGAGATTTCATCTTTTAGGAGATTGAAAAGCATTGTAAATGTTGAATAATGTTCTTTTCACAATAATCAACTATTTAAACTGCCAGGAGTCAGTCAACATCTTTAGTAGCTATAAAAATTTACATGTAACCAAAGCAAGAAAGAGTGGTGTTACTGGTTGCAGAAAAGTAAGTCTGTAACTTGATGCACTGATCAAGTTACAAGTAATTAGAGTTAATTCTTTTTTACTAAAATTAGAGTTGAAGATGTTTAGTCGGATACTTCCATTTAATTGAAATATCAGCATATAAACACACAGTATTTAAAAAAACCAAACAAGATTATGACTAAGAAACTGCTAGATATCCCAAGTAATCTAAATTCTAGTCTCAGATGACAGTCAGTGAGCATTTTATCACACACTTTCACTGATCATAGTCAGTGGCAATTATCCATGCCTTGAATAGATTAAAAATGACTTTACATTGTAATGCTAACAAAATCACAGTACTTGACAGCCATGTGGCAAAGACAGATAAATAAAAATTTAAAAGGATTTTCTAAATCCATTTAGGCTCATATTTGCCAAGAAGCACACTAGTCATCTTTCGAGGACAGTTTCTCCCAATGTTTCATTGGTCAGGGGACAGTTTTGACCTTTACTGGCTTTGTGTCTGGTGGGTTTTTTTGTAAGGACCAGTAAGAACACTGGGATGTAAACTTCGTTTTGATTCATGATCACGTCAAAGTGAATACAGCTCCTTGAAACTGAATAAAACTGAGTTTACATTATTAGAAGGGGATGATGACTGAGCCTGCTAATGGCTGCAGCAAAGAGTCAAGCTCTTTTTCCAGCCCTCTTAACTCAGCATGAAAAGTGTTCAGGAAGGTGTCAGCAGTAACATTTGGACCGTAGTAGGAGGGTACAGCAAAGGGATGGATGGCGTTCTTTTATTCTTGCAAAGGAATTTGCCAGTTGGCCTTTGCCAAATGAGTTATTTCTCAGTCATTAACAGCTGGTGGCTCTTCTGTATCTTTTTTCCAAAACAAATGCAAATTCCAGAACAGTAGTAACTGAAAGTATCTAGGAGCATCACTGTTATCTAGAAAATTTTTTCCTATGCATTAAATCTCTGTCATGGAATGATTTCCTCCCATCTATTTTCTGGTGATAGGACTAAGATTTTTCTCAGCCATAATACAGAGGCAAAATGTTACCAAACCAATGAAAATCTGCTCTTCTCCCCAAAGGACATCTTTATATGCATAGATTTCCTTTAAAAGTCAGGCAAAGTGTAGTTCTTTCCAACTCTAGATCTTCCTTCTGTGGCTTGAAAACCTCCTTATTTAAGATGTGTCACAGAAGCAGGGGGGGAAACAAAAAACAAAAAACAAAAAAAAAAAAGAGAAAACCAATGGGGAAGTGTAGAATAAAACAGAAAATGCTAGGTAAGTGCTTCTGTTTTTTTCAGCTCCTTTCTTGAAAGCACATGGAAGCTGGTTTGAGATGTGACATGAGCTGAAGAGGGAGAGGGCCTCTGGTAATGAACTTTTCTTCATTTGCTCTTGCAGATGGCAGCTCATAGAGGAATCTGAAAGCTGGACGTTTTCATCTCAGTTACGAGATGGACATGGACAATGCTCATCCCTGTTTGTAGATTTGTGTGTGTGAGCTACACAAGCATACTGGGCGCTGGCGCCCAGGTGGTGGCAATGGGGGGGCCGCAGGGGCCTCTGTGAAGAGAGGCCGGGGCTGCCCCGTGTGGGACACAGCTGGTTCCAGCTGGCTCCAACCGACCCCCCACAGGGAACAGCTGAGCCCCGCAGACAAGATGGTGGCACCTCTGGGAAAGTGTATGTAAGAAAAGGCAAAAAAATGCCACACAGGCAAAGGAGGAGGGAAAGAAAAAGGGAGTGAGAAACCACAGTGTGGACACCAAGGTCAGAGAAGGAAGAGGAGGAGGAGGTGCTCCAGGCACTGGAGCAGATGTCCACACTGCAGCCCATGGAGGACCCCACGCCACAGCAGAGGAAAGTGTGAGGAAGAAGGAGCAGGGGAGAGGAGCTGTTATGGACTGACCCCAACCCCCATTCCCCATCCCCCTGCACCGCTCGGGGTGGGGGGGACAGAGGAGTTGGGAGTGAAGGGGTTAACTTGAGCCTGGGAAAAAGTGTGGGTGTGTGTGGGAAGTGTTATTTTAATTTTTTGTCTTTGTTTCTCACCATCCAAATCTATTTTAATTGGCAATAAATTAAACTAATTTTCCCCAAGTCAAGTCTGTTTTGCCCATGTGGTAACCGGTATGTGATCTCCCCATCTGTATCTCGACCTATGAGCTTTCTCATCCTATTTTCTCCCCCTGTCCTGTTGAAGAGGGGGAGTGAGGAAGCAGCTGGGTGGGTGTCTGGCTGCTGGCCAAGGTCAGCCCACAACAACAATTAAACCTCTCAGTGGGCTACAGAGAGAGGAATGCCTAGCTTAAGGGTCCTGAGTATTTCACTCCAGTTGATCTGCTCTGTAAAGCTGTCTAGTAACATCTAGTTTCTGTGAACCCAGGCAAGATTTTTTTCGTATAATACTCTTCATCATGATACTGATGTACTGATTTTAAAGTTGTTTCCTCTCCCAGGAAGCAGCAGATAAGCACCTATAAATTGTCATGCTATAGTTGAAAACAGAGCTAACCATATGGTACTGTGTCCATTCCCAGGGCATATATAAAATTTAAAATTTAAAGGGTGTGGTACAACTTAGGTGTCATCTGAGTATTGTTTCTTCCAAATCCCTTGCTAATGCTGCTACAACTCCTAATTCCTGATTTCCATTTTGCAATTTTCAGTCTCTCAAATGAGTGGAATCAATGCATTGGGCCTGTGTCAGTCCAAATGCCATAGAAAAGTGTTGGAGTGCTTGCAAAGCTATGCTGGGACACCGATGCTGTGCACATAACAGCATTACCATGAGTGTGCAGCCACATACTTGAGGACCAGGACACCATGCTGTTGCTAAGACATACACTTGCCACTGATACATCCCCCCAGTTGCAGCGCATTGCTGCTATCTCTTTCTACCTTAGGATTTAACACACGTGGCACAGCTGGCGAGGCAGCAGATCTGCCAGCTAATTGCCTGTCACGAGGTCTGGAGCAGAGGCAGACATGTTGAGCTGCACAGTGAGATTTGCTGGCCCTGTGGCAGGGAGACAGAAGATGAGGGCCAAAAGATTAGTGTCATGTTCAAAATATAGGGCTGCACAGTCATTGGCAGTGAGAATGAACTGAAAATGCTTTTCTGTTTGCAATTTTATTTGTTAATGAAGTAACTCCCGAAGACTTTGAACTATGGAGTTTGGCTAAAAGCTTGAGAAAGGAAAGCTCCCTACAATTTTTTTCCTTCCATGGACAAAAATAAGACATCTATGTGCCAAGAGGGTCTGACACTTGAAAGTGTCAGGTGATCACATAAAATGGGTTTRTAGCTTCAAGAGGTAGGTCACTATTTGGTAAATCTCTGAATGMTATGAAGGTTGAAAAAGAGCTCAAGGAGTTGAGCTGAAAGCTCAGGGAGCTTTCATAGCAACCTGAGAAAGGTTGGAGGTTTGTAATTATGCTTAGGCTTCTGACATTTTGTTCCTATATGCAGTAGTTCTGGATTATTTTTTCCTCTCAATCTCAGAAATGTTCTCAGGATAGAAAAAATGATTTCTGCTTTAGCTTACCTGAGAATAAAGGCATTTGGCTTAAACTTAAGGAAAAAAACATGCTCATCTTATTCACATGAACAAACTTCTGAAAACAAGCAGGATTTAATCTTTGATAGAAAAAAAAAAGTATCCAGAAAGCATACGAAGTACAGTTTCATTCTTATTTGAGAGAAAAATAAATACACTGATATTTTAAGGTATCTGTATATTACCAAAGCTTTCTCTCTCTCTCCGCTCCTTACTGTAACCCTCCCCAAACACCTTTTGAAATAGTGTAAAGAATTAAGATTGCTGATGAATGAAAAACAGCAGTTTTATAAGATGCTACATAATAGCCAAATTTGATAAAATATGAGCAAATTGCTGTTTTCCTACAGAACTACTGTAGAAAATGTCTATATATATTCTCTATACCTTGTCTAAGGCTATAAGATAATCAAAAACATTGATGTTAAAAATTTACACACATTAAGCTATGCAATTAATAAAAACATCTACCCAAACAAAACAGCCTGAATCACATATGCTGGAATTTAAAAAACCCTGCATTTTCAAAATAATTACTCTAAAACTTGTGACTAGCTCTATGAAGAATTCCTGAAGGTATCTATCCCTTTAGACAGAACAAATGTGGCTTTTCCATGAAAGACTAGTGGAATAGCTGATGGTGCAATAACAAAATGCATTGGTTTTGCACTTGATTAAAATTAAATAATTAGTTTTCTTTGCAGTTATATGCAGTGAAGTATGTTTTCATTTATTATATAGAGCAATTTTGTTTTTAGAAAACACAGACTTAAGTTCTGCTGTTTCAAATGAAGAAAACACAGCATGTTTAATACCTGGTACCATTTTCTTTTGTATTTTGCTGTTTACATTTTTACTGTGGACCTTAAAGAGCTGTAAAAAAAAGGAGTATTAATACTGCCATTTTGCAGAAGCTCAAGGTCATGCAACCACAGCAACTGGATCTGCATACAAAGTGTCCTGTCTTTGTTCTGACCATTAGCTTGCACCGTTTCCAGCCATCAAGTAATGGCATTGAGATATCAAAGTATGATAGACTGTTCTGTCTAAATGACTCTGTATCCAGCAGTAATGGCCATCTAGGCATATGAGAACGCATGTATACTTTAAGAGTACATCTACAGAAATTACTTCTTATCAAGAAACAGTGTTTTCAAAGTATATAGCAATTGTAGTGGTTGTTTAAAGACTAATCTATAAAAATAATACATATATAGATAGAKATAGTCAAGATTTGGGATATCTTGCATGAAAGATAGCAAACCTAGCAGTTAAGTGCCTCTTATTATCCCACTAAACAATACGTAAGAGAAGGGAATAAACTGCAATAGCATATTACTATTGTATATAATATCAGTTTCTTCACTCAGCTTCTGTCGTGTAAACAATTTATAATAATGAGAAATAGAAAACAGAAAGTTTATGTGGGAATAAAGGTAAATTGAGGCCTATAATGAAGACTGTAGAGGTGTAAACTTCACAGAGCAACGGCATGCAAATCAGAGTTTTTTCATTTGTGGGAAACTGCCCGCAAAATTGTACCTTGAAAATAATAATAATAATAATAACTGAGTTCTCAATTTTGAATATATTGCAGTTTCTTCTTGAGTTTCAGTTTTATTGCAAGCTTTGCAGTGTATTTCTATTAAGCAAAATGATATACTATACCCTTCATATTTAAAAACCTGCTTACATTTGTTATTAGTAACATTAAGAGATGTTACTCAGGCTCAATAAAGCCTTTTTTAATATTTTAGCATATATTTCTCATGAACAATCTATTCTATGTTTTCTGTACAGTTTTAGCACCTCAAACTCTGCTTCTAGATGAATACTTCTAGAAATATATTTTAGGTCTGAGATTAAGAGCCAGAAAAGCCAAATCAATTCTATTGTGCCTTTTTTTGACTAAATAACTGAGTTTTATAATTAATTATAACTGTATAATTAATGCGATGTAATTAAAATGCTGAACCAGTGCAATATATACTGACTGAAAATTTTATGCTTCTGAGAGCATCCTCCACAGCTATCCCTTTTACAAAAGGCAGAAATAGTTGTGCAATTCACAGTAATTACAAGAAACCAGAAAACATTTCAGAATAATGTAGCCCAATAATTGAAAAGTTACCATGCATTCAAACAGTTTCAGCTGTAGATTCGACAGCCTTAATGGCAGTTATTAAAACTATGGTTTACACAGGTAATTGCAGGTTTGGAATTCAATGGAATAAAATAAATGATTTAATTAATTTTCTTTCTCATATATTACAAAGTGCATTAGTTGTTCCTTTAGCAATTTTTTTCTAATTAGAGTAAGAACAATCAGTCATAATATAAAAGTGTGAAAAAGTCTAAGGAGCTGGGTTTTATTCAGTAATGAATAGCTGCATAAACAGTTTCCAATCATCAGGAAACTAGAGGATTTAGGAATGAATAAAACACTTCGCAATTATTCATCAAGTTTTGGATGACTCTTTTCAGTTACAGTATTTCTCTAAACTGAAGCTGGATCTGCTTTTGCAATTGTTACAGTGCCCCAGGAAGATCTTGTGCCAAGAGAAGTACTTGTAGAGCAGAACTGCCTTCCTTTCCTATCCTCCCTGCAAGATGCTGGGTGAAAGGGTGAGTGCAGATTTCCACTCCGCTCTTGCTGAAGGCTTTGTGCATTTGGATGACATGTAGATGTTGGTAGGGATTATATTCTGTCTCTGAAGAGGATTCTTTTGTATCTACCAGGACTTTYGGTCACTATTAATTATAAATTCAAAAATCTGATAAAACTGAAAAGAAATTCGAGGAATTCAAGTAAAAAAAATCATCTGCATAAGACAAACTTTCATTGAGAATTATTGGAAGTCTGAAACAGAACAAATACTGTATTTACTTGTTAAGAGTCTTCAGAGTTAAGAATTTGGTTGTTTGCACCTATTTATAAAGTGAGAATCTAAAATTAGGCCTCATGACCACTTGCCAATGACTTTGGGTATAAATAAAAAATAAAAGAGCTTGTTTCACACCCTTTGTGACTGAACAGTGTTATTTTCCCCTGGGGAGGATATAAACAGTAGATTTAAACATGAAAGTTTTTATTTTTAGTGCATTTACACTAAAAGTGAAATCTAGAATGGGAGCTAACTTTTTTATTAAAGACCATTCAAGAATTCTTTTTAGTTCATGGAGGGATTTCAGAGGGAAATATTAAAGCCTAGTTTTTCAACTGAATTGCAAGATTTTTCACTGTTATCTACTCAGGAATTACATTTTTTTCCAAGATTCAGCTTTGAGAATGGTCTTTAATGTCTAGGCTAAGCTATTCGCCTAACCTACTGCTTAAGTTAAGAGAAAAAAGACCGCCCAGTGAAAATCCATCCATATTAAGAGGGGATGATTCTTCAAATGGTATACCTTGTTTTCTTCATTGAAAGCAGCTGCGTCATAGCTTCATTGAATACCAGGCTTTTAGGAGGCTACAGTTTGGTGAAGTAATTCTTGTCCTAAACATAATCTTAAATTGGGAAAACAGGGTTTGTATTACTTAATTTTAATTACCTATAAGCAAGGTCTCTAAGCCAAGATGGCCTTTTAGGTCCTCTTTTTAGTCAATGGAGAAAGACTGATAGCTTCAGAGGGCCAACAGGTGAGACTGACTCTAGCCTCCACTGTCTCTAGAGCAGAGACAATAAATTCAACATTAAATGTTAGACAGGAAAATCAGGAGATGGAGTTAGAAGAGCATTTAATGAATTCTAAATTTTATCCCCTTCCTTGTGGAGGTTGATATATTTCTTTTTGGGAAAAAAAAATCCTCACAGAAGTCCAAAGAGAAGGAACAACATTAAAAATGGGGGACAATTAAGAACTGTAGTTTTAAATGACAGCTCTTGTGATCTCTAAAGGCAAGAATAAGGATATTCTTGTTCAATGGCAGTTAATGAATTGCTTACTGATTTTAGTGGTAATGGATATAATCCAAAAATAAAAGGTAACCTCTGAATTGTTGGGTTTTTTTCATTCTTTTAAGAAAGCATCGATTTAGAGCCTGTCTTAATGTACTTTTCAAAAAAAGAAAACAAACTAAAAGACCCCAAACAATTTTGAAGTAATGGTACGGACTTCTAGAACTAAATCTGAAATCCTGCATTTTTCCATGCTTGTCAATTCTGTCATATTATTACCTTTCATATTACTATCTTCCATTAAAAATGGTACTATTTGCAGACTGAAATACTAAAATTGCCTTGGAGAAGTTAAAGTCATGTTGAAAATCCGGAAGAGATTGGAGATTAATCATACATTATGTATTGAGGAAGCTTTTTTCCTCTGCATAGAAGCAAGTCTGAAACCGGAATTGAACAGTACAAATCATAGCCAAGAATTTATAATATTGGTCCATTCAAGGAATGTATTCAGAAATCCATAATGATTCAGATAGTCAGATGCAGTATCTTCTAAGAATGAAGTGTAAAGAATTTCTCTATGTTCCCTTAAGAGCACAAACTTTTCATAAAAAAGATTGTTTTAAGATGTTGAATTTTTTTTCCCCAATAGGGAGGATGAACTAACTTCTTGCCAATATTAAATCACAGTATTTTTTCTCTTAGCTATTAGTTATTTTAACTATATTGTGCTTGTACTTTGATTATTTGTTATAYCTTAAAAGAACTTAAGGTGATGGAAATGTTTATCCAGAATTCCTTCTGCCAGTTCCCCTATAAACATGATAATCTTTAGCTGAAAAATAAATTATTAAACACATTACATGATAAAAAATAGCTTCTATATAATGCAGAGCCACAATCTTTTCTCAGCAGTACATCCCAAATTCTCATTAATGTTTCCCCATTAATGTATAAAAGTTCAATTTCGGCCCAATGACTTTCCGTTTTCCGAATAGTTTTAGTAAAAGAAGATAAATGACCTATTATACTACAAGTGAATAATTTGCTTCTTTTGTTAATAAAATAGATTTCTTATTCTCCCTTTCATGAGCAATAGTAACCCCTCCCTTCTTCTATTTTAATTCATGGGATATATTTGTTTAAGCAAGAAAAATGAAATTACCTTCCTTCCAAATTTAGTATTACACATCTTTATACCAAAATCCAATTTAGAACAAGGTTAAGTAGAATAATATGGCCTTTCATTGCTTTCCTCATTTTGCCTATTGCTGTTCTACTGATTTCAACTGACAGGAGCATTGAGCTGGGTGGGAAGCAAGGTAAACGCAGAAGGAACTGTGAATATATTATCATTGTCCTTATTTTGCTGCACCATCAAACCATATAGAAAAAAATGACAGTAATTCAGTAATTTTGATAGGCTGAGACCTCACTTGTAGTACAATATTCATTGACCCTGAAATATATAATGTGAAGTAACCTCGAGATGCACAAGCTTCTGTGGRCAACAAAATATCAAATTCACATAAGGAGGCTTTGCATTTAAATTACGCAAAAATCCAAGATATTTTGAACATACATTAGGGCAGGATATGGTCCTTTGAATGTTATTCTCAATGCTCGTACCAGCAGCAACCGTCATCTGAAAAAGGGGGCAACAGAGATTCCGCTGAATGGAACAGAATTTTGTACAGTGCTACAGTATATTTAAATTACACCATGCTAACAAGATGAATGTTATTATCATTGAAGCAAGCTGATCTAAGAGAACAAAAATGTGGCTCAACTGAAATTCACACAAAAAAATTGAAAGTATTGTTACATCTCCTGGCTCATGAGGCACTGAGAACAACCAAATAGTAAGTCACTTCAGTGTTCTGTACTGCGTTCACAGAAGTGAACTCTGAAGCACTGTCAAACAGTCAGATAACTATGGAGAAATAATCATAGTTCCATGGCTAACTTTAATCTGAGGTCTCTACATAAAGCAAGAGGTTTACCTGTTTGTGAGGTTCGAAGAAAGTAGGATCTTCTCCCCCAGATTAAAACATCTTATGGAAAGACATCAAAAAAGTAAACCTATTAAATTATTAGGTAGAATTTACCTGTCAAATTGATAAATTTTTCATGCTGTCTCAGACTTCTCTGTTGCACCAAACAATCATAAGAGTCGAAAAATAGCAGGAAAAAAGCTATGTGCAGTTAAAAATCTGGAAGTCCCTTCAGCTATCTGAAGAATATATTTTAGCATTGAATGCTATTTTTCCTCCTTTTTTGTAACTTTTTCATTTATTTTTGCAGAGCCCAACATATAACACTCTTCTTTAGAAAGACCCCGACTAGTAGGCAATCTGACCAGATGACATTTCTTCAGATCTCAATATTTACTTCAGAGGAAATTAACAGCAGAAACTTTCAAAAAGTTCTAGAAGTACTTTTTAAACCTCTGGTTCAATCTATCCTGACTGCCATTTAAAAAAAAACAAAACAGTTCTAGACTAAACCTCTAAACAATTTCTTCCCATTGTTGAGAGCATATGTAACAATACATACAATGTTCATGCTAATTATAGTTGAGCTTCATCATGTCTCAAAGTAAATATTGACCTAAGCTTTATTTCTGTGACTATTTACCAACTCAATTCAGTAAACCTGGTATTCAGAACTGACAAAAAGACAGTATTTTTGGATTCAAGTATTTTTAATAGCACAATATAACATTTGGAAAATACAACATATTGCAAGATGTATTTTATAATGATTTTACTATTATAATTTATAAGGAAGTTAAGCCTGACTGTATATTATGACTTACTTTTGCAGTAAACAAAAATGTGCACATTATCAATATATTTAAAACAGCTACAGGCACGTATCCATGTTCATACATTTACAAACCACATATTGCCAATGAACTTCACATTGTGATTTGTAATAGTTTTTAAATATTTGAAATAGTTTTAAACTTTCAATGTTTTAAAAGTGAATTATACTATTATGGTAACAAAAAGAGTAAATTTTGAATTTTAAGCAAAACTCTCCATGTATGTTGGCAAATTCTTAACTTGCTTGTGTCAGATTTCCCTTCTTTAGATTTACACCCTTAAATATTTGAAAACATTTTTATAATGCTTTTTTATTGTTTTTTTTAAAAGGAGATTTCACTTCATACAAAGCAGCTACTTTTGAAGAAAAACATTTCCATGCAAAGCAACTTCATGGTCAATTCATGTATCATATTTAGATGGCTCTTTAACACCACTGTTGCTCCAGAATTTTGTAAGGAAAACACAGCCCACATTATGTCAGCATGACACTGTTTTAAATAAACAATATCTCAGCATAAGAAAACATACCCATTATAAACTTCATCCATTCATTATTTCAGTCTCACACATCTTTATTTAATAATGGTTTAATGCTTATTAAATTTAATCTCAATGTTTATACATATACTACTAAAAAAGGGTTGAAACAAATGCACCTGGATTACTGTGTAAATAGTTTACATGTTTTTGCACATTTTTTAATTTACATATGTCTCATATATATGACGCTTTCTGATAATTTTACACTTTTGTGTGAAAAGGTAGATCTACTGTATACTTTTGACTGCTGCATCTGAGCTCTGTTAACTAATTCATCTTTGATGTCCATCACTGTTAACAGCAATAATCTCTGAGTAACTTTAGCCTAATTTTTCAAATTATCTTATAAACAGTTTTCCCCCTCTTTCCTCTTGTAAAACTGTGATTAAAGATTTATTGATGAAAGGTGTAAAATGAACAGTGTTCAATTCTAGCAGCTGATACGTTTAAGGTCCAGTATTTTGACTCTTCAGGCCTACTATGGGAAACCTTACATAACTGGAAATGAGTGATCCCTGATATTTCAATGTTGTAAGGCTATTTCCTTATAGCCATGGTAATTTCCTATCCAACTGGACTCATAGTACCTAAAACGTCAAGTGTAAGAGAAGAGAAATGAAAGAAAAATATTCAATAAAAAGTATAAAATTCTAAAATTGTTTGTCTTCAAACTATGCATGTTAAGGCAAATACATCGTATTGCCATGAAGATTTTACTGGTAATCTTTTGAGATACAAAATCCAAGAATGAGTTATGCAGTGTAAGTAATGCAGCAATTCCCATCTCATGCACGTTGATAAAATATTTATTCCATTCAGGAATGCATCTAATATTATAGCATCTACTTAGTACTTTGTACCCTAGCAACTATAACCTATTAGAATTAATATTCATGAAACTTTCTATTACAGTTTGGTCTTCCTTCTTGAGAAAATGCGTAAGCATTAAAATTTATCAGAGGAGAAAATAGGGTCAACAGGGAGAGAAAATTCTGAAAATGAAGCTCTAGAACATGCATATATTCTTGCTTGGGATGAGCACTTCAGCTACTATTTGCTGTGAACCACATTCACAGGGACAAATTCTCAAGCTGTATCCTAAATGATGGACCCAGAAACGTTTCCAGGCTCCTTCTCCTCTCTCTTGTGGGTTTCCACATAGAAAAGCCTTGTGTGAGGCTGTGGCACATCTGAAAACATTTTCAGAAAACGCATCACCTATGAAAAGCCCTCTAGGTACATACACGACCAAGCTACACCTCCTGGAGTTTCCAAGACCGCATCAGACAATAATCACGAATAATGGCCTGCATATGCACCAAACTGGCCTGCATATCACAACTAGATGGAAATACTGACAAAGGATATATGAGACTACAATTTCAAGCTTCTGTGGAAGCACTAAAATTAAACAAAGTTCTAGCTAGTTCAGTAAATCAACCTACGAGAAATACGTGAAAATTCATGAAGTCTAACATCAGTATTCCTGAGCTTACACCACGTAGCAACTGCATTTTTTTAACTGGTTAGTTACACTGGGCTTTCAAGTGTAAATATGACTGTTCAGGTCATATGAAACAACGTATTTTCCTAAATACCAACATTGTTATAATCCAAACCTTTTTAGGAAGCCCCCACTCAAAGCTCTGGTAAAGCAGGAACTCCTGCTCTCAGTTACAATGTGAGCAGTACCACACTAATTTCAAGGCCATGTCCAAAATAAGGACATGGAATAAAAAAGAAAGTCAGGTTTTATAATCAGTGGTATCCAAAGCTGCTGACAAATTCAAAGATATTCACCGAATAAATCTAATTTGTTGATAGATTGAAGAAACCAGTGCAGAATCTTCCCCAATTCTTTGACTTCTATAATGTAGGTATCTGACAGGTGGAACATACTTACTAGAAAAATAATGATAATCCTGCTCTCAGAAATAAAAAATTCTCCCTCAGAGCAGTATTTGGTGTTTCTTGACAAGAATTTTGTGGTGACCAGTCTTATATCACTCATGACAGTCCAAAATGCTATTTAGGTGTTTTAGTCTATTGAAAATTTTATTTGCTCACATAAATTAGTGAAACTAGGCAATGTCAGAAAAGAACCGTTTCTTCCCTTATGTGTCATCTCTTTGTGGGGGAGCTAACTGAGGTCATGCTTAGCAAGCCATCTGAACAGTCCTCAAGGCAAAAAGCCCAAACGGAATAGACCCATTACCTACTTTCTAAAGCCATTCCTGTAGAGAGTATTCTATTTGTTACTTTAGTCATTGGAGAAAAAAACAAGACAAAACCAAAAAGAACACTTCCTCAATACATAGGTACAGTATTTCAAGAAGTTTACATTTCATAGTGAAATTCACTGCCTATCCTCTGCACTCAGAGTAGGAAAGTGGCTTCAGCTAAGCCTATCCTGAAGTGAAGCCTGTTCCATGTAATATCCCACGCATCTCACACAATTACTTCAACAACCGGTACCTTCAACTCAAGTTGAAATCCATTTAATCTATATTATACTGATACATACATGTACACAAATGTACACTAATGCAGAATCCATTGGGTTGTTTTTTTGTTTGTTTGTTTGCTTGTTTGCTTGTTTGCTTGTTTTTTTAAGTGTGGGCTGGACTAGAAGTAATGCTACAAAACAAATATCGCCTGTTAAAATTGAAGACCATAAGGTCATCATGGCATACCATGGTACATTACACCATAGATACAGCAGATATATGTGATATCTTTGATAGTATGAGACTATTCTACTAACTTCGAGAAGTCGTCGTGTGAATTCACAGTAACAAAATATATTCTCAGATGCCATTCATATTGCCTGTTCTAAAGAGAAAGAGAAGTGTTATATCCATATGTTGGCCAAGGGTACTTTAATAATCTCAAAGATATATTTAAAATTCACAGACTGCATACTGAATACCTATCTGTAACAATTATCCCACCAATGTGTTCTTGTTTATGGAAGACCATTTCAAAACTTGACTGGACAGGACCCTGGGACACCTGATCTAGTTATAAAGTTAGCCATGCATGGACTAGATGACCTCCAGAGATCATTCCAACTTAAGCTATGCTATGATTCTATTATTTTTCAATACTAAATGTTATTTGGTGTTACAGCATATAGGGTTTTCATTATGCTAGATCTAGTACCTATAAATTGAGAAAGACAGAGAGCTCCTACAACAGAAGGGAACAAAGGATGAAGGATGTGAAGATTTACCACCTTACCCAGTCTAACCCTAGACAATCTGGACAGAATTTTAATCCTGACAATATTTCTAGGACAGCTCTGCACTTGCCTGACGTTTCAAGTGATGGAAAAGTGTGAAGCTCTTGGGGCTTGCTCTAGATAAATTAAGTCTGTGACAACCAACAAGTGATTTCAGGTCTCACCTCATTGCCAACATCATTATGAACAAACGACATGTCATTCCTCTTCTGCAGCCACCTCAGAGATCCACTGGCTTTAAATCTTAAAACTGTCTGTAAAGGCTGGCTTAGAAAGCAATGCAGCAATGAAGTCAAGTCTTGCAGGCCCGGTGAAGACCAAACTTGCCAGTCATATGCAGCATGCTTTTGGGTAAGGGCTGACTGCAGCCTCTGGGACACGTTAGAGCCCAATAGTTTGAGACTCACCAGGAAAGCTGAATGCCACCAGGTGGCTCAGACTCACAGCTCACTTGCAACGTAGACATTTGGATGGAAAAGAAGTTGGAAGGCAGACCGTGCCACACTTAGATCTGTTGAGGAGGATGCTCCTTCAGTGTAACAGACACATAACTAGGGAGGACAAAAAATGTAAAGGATACATTTGAATCTCTCCTGACTACTCAAGTGGAGGACTTAACTGACTAAAGAAGTTGGCATTTATTTTGGAAAATGAGCCCAGCAGGTTGATGCATTGAAACTCTGCTCTTCTGGAAATTACATATTAGCATTGGTATCTCAAATTGAAAAAAAGTAATATAGCTATAATTAATATTTAAATCTCAGTAAAACTCACTTTTGGTATATAGCAAAACCAGAGTTTGTTCCCAACACTGGAACTCAGCCTGTATGAGACTTACATAGCATGCAAGTTCTCAGTAAAATCTGTGAAATCCCACTGCTGTTTCTTCCAYGGAAATGTATAGTTATCCCTGAAAAATGAGTTTGACCTCTTAATATATTGTCTAAATTAAACAAAAAAAAAAGGTCACTGTAATTTAACATTTATACTAGAAAACAATGTTAGATATTTTCTTCAAAAAAATCCATCAACAATAACCTTTTCACTAAATCTAATGTTTTTTATTGCCCCATCTTACTATCAGCTGCCCTTAGTATATCAAAGCTGTCTTTGTGAGGGGCCTCTTACCTGAAGCTGTGTGGTGGTGCATTTCCCCCCTTCCCCTAGGCCTCTCTACGATCTCAGGAACTCCTGTTAGGCCTTAGCCATTGTGTAACAAGTTGGGCAGTTAAGCATCCTTTGACTGTACCAGGCACTCTTGCATGGCCGAGGTGGGGAGCGGCACTGGTTGTACCAGGAACACTGGCTACCTGATCAAAGTAGGGAATGAAAGCAGGAGATAATTCATCGTTCCTGACAGCCCTGAAGCATTCCCTACCTGGATCGTAGCTCAAGTGGAACGATACGATGGTGACCACGGAATGATACCATTGTAAGCGTAAAACAAAACCATAATTACTATCCCGGACCACCTCGGATARTGGCCAGGATGGAAACTTACTGATGACTAAAGCCAATCATCTTGCAAATCTATAAACAGCGGTCCCAGGCAAGACCCTTTTAGCTCTCCTGGACCGCAGCGGGCTGCACCCAGAGTCTCCCTCTGAGTGGGACGCCTCTCAGAGTTCGCAGACTCTCGAGTTTGTGAAATTCGGAGGACCGTTGGGACCTGGGCTGAAACACTCCTCAGCCGAGACACTCCACGAGGCTCAACCCTTCGCCCGTTGAGAAATGCCAAGACATTCAGCGTGAGTATTTCATGACATTTGAGGGGAATTTTTAACAGGTACCTTTATCTAGCTTAAGGCCTTTATAACCTAGCTTCAGGCCTGTAAATTTATTTAGCTTTCGGCCTTTATATAGATCTATCTAGCTTTGGGAACCTACCCAAATTCCTTTGGGAATTGATTTAGACCTTATGTGTGATGTGTGCGTGTGTTTGTGTCTATTGATTTAGACAAYCAGTAATAAGCATAATCTGTAATCAAGTCACTTTAGTAATTGTGGTAAACTTGATTAACTCACTTTGTAACTGCTAAATTAGTCAATGATTAAGTGCTGTTAAAATCTTATGATTTACCTTAAAACTGAATGAACTTCAGGTTGCTGCTAAACACCTATAATCCCTTAGGCATAAACCGTTGACCAGGTCTGAGACTAGGGGTAGATCCAGCCACACCTAGACTCCTCTCTGAGAAGGAGTTTAGAAAGCAAGGGGGTCTACTCTGAACCTCGTGGCTCAACAGGAGGGTCTCCTTATCCCTTTTGTATTACACACAAACCGTTGTCCAAGTCTGAGACTAAGATTGGATCCAGCCGGGTCTTCTCTGAACCTCGTGACTCAACGGGAGGGTCTCCCATACCCTTTTGTCCTCAATCTCAGTATAAATCATTCCAATTCAATTCTGACACGATTTTCCCCTGTGTATGCTCAATCCATGTAGTAAGTAATAGAGTGGACTTTGCCATCGAATTCTGTTAATTTGCACTTTTATAAATTTCTATTAAAATCACTTTTTGCTGATACCTTTGCTGGTGATTCTTTAAGCGGCCTCAAAACCACTCATTTGCAACAAACTGTCAGCTGGTTCTGTGCAGAAAGTGATCTTTTATTGTTGAACCAAAATATACATAATTTATTTTTCTTCCTCCATCTAAAAAAATCATTTAATATATCATCCTTGTTCTTTAATTATACTTTCTCATTCAGTTAACTATTCAGTTACATGTAATGACATTGTAAATATGCGAAGTAAATGAATGGTCCTAAATTATCAACTTAGTACTTTTAACTCAACAGAGTTGAAAGTGTCCATACTCTGAAGTTAAGCAAAACAAGAAGAGTCTCATTTGTATGAGCAGAATTGGTGTGTCTGTGCATGTGTGCATACATATAAATRTACAATAATTTTGCATATACAAAGAAGTATCTAAGGACGTTTAGCCTGGAGAAGACAAGGCTCCAGGAAGACCTTATTGCGGTCTTTCAATACTTAAAGGGAGCTTATAAGAAAGATGGGGACAGACTTTTTAGTAGGGTCTGTAGCTATAGGACACGGGGGAACGGTTTTAAACTAAAAGAGGGTAGATTCAGACTAGATACAAGGAAGAAATTTTTTACGATGAGGGTGGTGAAACACAGGAACAGGTTGCCCAGAGAAGTGGTAGATGCCCCATCCCTGGAAACATTCAAGGTCAGGTTGGATGGGGCTCTGAGCAACCTGGTCTAGTTGGAGATGTCCCTGCCCGTGGCAGGGGGGTTGGACTAGATGAYCTTTAAAGATCCCTTCCAACCCAAACCATTCTATGATTCTAAGATTTGATATATATTGTACATATACACACACACCTGTATCCATCCACATATATACACGTACACACACACACTATATAAATTAATAATTATTACATGCTTGATGATGATAGCCTGTAGAAAAAAAGTAAAAAGAAGTAACAAAAACCACCCTCTACAACCATCTATATCAATAGTAGCTCTCTGGTATGTACATTGACCTGTACACACTTGACTTTGTACATGGGAGTATTCCCACTGAGCTACAGTGAACTTAYCACTGCAGAGTTAAATCCACATGTAAAAATTTGCAAGATCTAGCCCTCAAAAACCTAATATGTAGAAAGACAGACCTTGCAATCTGTATAGTAATCTTCCCACAGTACTGTTACATGATGATACAGGGTAAGGTAATACATCATTAAATGAGCATTTTAAAGAGATAATAAGATTCATATTTATTTGTTTACCTGTATCACAGTGACTGAACTGTCTAATTATTTTTTGATTAATAATTTTAAAAATCTTTCAAGATATGAATGCAGAAAATCACCGTAGTTAAAATAAGCTCTTATATTTACACTATAAAATATTGATTTAAATGTATTGAACTTAGGAGAAATTTATTATAGCAAATAAAGATTCGGAACAGTGACCACAGAAGCAGAGTTTGAGTTCATATAGCCATTAAAATATCTCAAGATCATGCCTCTGTATTGTACTGAGGCACAGAAATAATTCAGGCATATATTCCATCATTAAAAATTTAGTTAATAAAAAGAGTCTAGAAAGGAACTGTCTGAATAGTTCTTAGTCAAAACTGAAAAATATTTCCTTGCCTAATTGTCAGAATTTCCTTCRCATAAAGTCTTTTCAAACTACAAGATTTTTTTTCTTACAAGTGTAGAAAACAAAGGACATGCTCATATGATATCATGTAAAAATATGAAACTATATGAACATGTTGGAATGTTATGCTAATTGGTTTTCAAACTAGGTCTGTGGAATTCATGCTGGCTACTCTTTTGCTCTGTCTAATGAAGCACARAGAGTCTGATATTTATGTTCCAGGTCCAGTTCCAAGTCATTTTATCGATGACTAGTATTGAAAAGAAAGAAAGAAAAGAAGGAGAAGAAAGAAAGAAAAAAAGAAAGAAAGAAAGAAAGGGGGGTAAAGAAAATGAAAAATAAAAGAAAAAAATAAACCACCAACCAAATACACCTACAGTGTTTTCCTGCACTCCCTGAAATCCTGCTCCTCTAATCACCCAGCTGCCAGACCTGTCCCCAGCCTACAGTAATAATCTCTCTTGCCACTAAAGCCCAGGCTGTGGGGAAGGAAGATACAGCAGTTCACACGTGTCTGCATACTGTCCTGCAATAAGACAAACATAGTTTAGGAAGGTGTGTTAAGAATAATGCTAAACTGTGCACATGGTCCCAGGAGATCAGACCTCTGACAGATCCAGGTTAGATAGAGGTTGAGCGTACCTGAGGAGCCTATACAGGTTTCAGAAACCTCATGGACCTTGTGGGAGAAAGAAATCTCAAAAACAGGACACGGATCACAGGGACTATCAGAGCTTTGTCAAAGGCAAAATGAAGCCAAAATTCTGAAAACACGTTCAAAATACAGTGAATCATACTTGCTCTAATTTGAAAATTTCTCTTCCTGTAGTCTCATTCTTACTGTATGACTACAGCAGACAGCAAAGCCAAAAGCATGCCTAAATAATTTTCAACAACAGCATACAACTTTGCCCCACAAAAGCCAGGTGAAGCCTGTTCAAAATCTCTTCCTGTTCCAATCCTCAGATTTCTACGTAGGGGAAAAAACAGGACAGTGAACCATGGTTTTCTTTTGTCATAATAAATATTTCCCTCATTTCTCTGAATGCATGTGCCAGCACGTCAAGTTTCCTGCAAACAGAGGGACAATTTGCCCTCTGATGTCCTGGAAGCAGGATGAGGCAGAAGAAAACGTGCCCTTGGGTGAGTGCAGAATGCAGCACCTTCTTGCACTCCTGAGAGATATTCTGCTCTGGCTGGGCTATGGAGGACTCTGGGACATGGCTATGCTGTATGAGTGTAAGCAAACAAAAAGGAGCAACCGGTACGACCCCCCAAGTACAATAGAGAGGCCCAGAAGGGTATACCTCAATTCTCGATTAGCATGTACAAGGAGAAGGTAAGATGGTAAGGGATAAAGCACAGAAGCCTTCCTTCAGGCTTGTGATCATGTCAATCTCCTCAGTGGTCATTTTTCATGTCCTTATCAGGGTACTTTAGGCTGCAGACAGGCTTCAGGTTCACAACAGTGTTTTTACATCATTTATTATGTATATATTTTCAGGGAGAATATAGCATAAAGGCTAAATGAAGCTCTTTTTCTTTTGGTAATTTTCCAGTAACAGAACAGCTAAAAATAAATCTCACAGCGTGAATGTGTGTAATAATGATGAAAAGCTTGAAAGACAGTCTTGAGGAATTTTGCAACTAAGCATTCCCACTAGGTAAGAGGTGAATGTCTTTTTCCCTGAAGAAGCCAATCAGTGCTTGTACTTTTGATTTAAGCACCATGTTATCTGGCTTCATGACTAGATAAGTGTTCTTATGATGGGAAAACCATAGAAAAAATTCCCATCACTATAAATTCTCAAACATCAATATTGAGGGCAAGCTAATTGCATCTTAAAAGAAGAGATTTGTGTTGTGCTATTTCTGGCTTGTGTATTTACTTAGGAAAGTACAAGTTAGGGTACTCTTCAAAGGCACTTAACACACGTTTATCATTTAACTGTACGTACATATACATAAAAGAATTTGTGCTGTGCCTAATCAGTTGAAATATCCTCACCAAGCCAAATCATCAGAATATAGACTGAACTATTTTGACCAACTGCTAACTGGTCCTTCAAAAACAGTCTTCAAGATAAGTCTATCTGGAAATTGTAATCATAGATAGCTAAGCTTCAGTAATTGTTTATCCTTYATATCCTTCATATTCAAAAAAGAGCCATAACAGTATAACAATACAACTTGTATTAATTTAAAGTTTCCTAAATCTGTCTGGGAACTTCCTACTGTACCCCCTYTGCAAGTCATTGCCTGCTTTGTCACATGTGAGCTTGTACCATCTATGCCATGTTGGTTTATGAATCCCCAATATGCTGGACTTTAAATGTAGACCAATGATGACTCCTAGGAAAAATAAGAGAAGGCATATGAGATAATGAGGAGAAGTTCTCTCTTCAGACAGTGAAGTGGAAAACTACTGTTTTACTCCTCTCACAAAGGAAAAGGGACTTCCCTGAACTGAGTCCCATGGTGCAGGATGAAAAAGAAATGACTTGACGCAGTCCATCCCCTGCAGCCAGGCAGGCCAGTCATGAAGGACTGACCATACCCCCACCACGCTGCTGTGTTCAGTGCAGCTCTGTCAAGAGATCTGCACAAACCCAGAGCGAGTTAGTGGAGAAAACTGCTTCAGCCACTACAGGGACAAACTGAGAGCAAGGTTGACTTTGACTCTGCATCCTCCATCCCAGACTCTGCAACACAGCTCAGGGATGGGGGATATAGGAAAGGCCACATTTAGCACTTCTTGGATGGTTCATTAAATTTTAAGTATGAAGGATGTGAATGCACAGTAAAATGTAATAACCTTGCACAATTTGAGTGTATAACTGAAAGTTGTCTTGGTATAGCTTTGAAATGTACAATTACCAGCCTCTCAAACAACAAGCTTCAATCTTAGATATCATCACTCATCGGTAATTTCTACTAAGACATTTTTGAACATTATCTGAGAAAATACTATGTGAAAAGGATTTTAAAGAACATATACCTTCTTCCCTCTCCCCACCTTTGATTTAAGTACATTTTGGAAAGGTATCCACAACAAAGAAAGTGCTTCTTTTCATTTATGATGATTTCTCCTTTGGCATTTGGCTACATAGTGATTAAGAGAATTTATTTCTGCTCTATTTTTCTTTGGAGAAYAGAAAAATCTATGTTTTTAAAACTACAGAGCTGGAGAAAGTTAAAGAGGAAAATAAAAAGTACATAAGAACACCCTCTCTCTTGCCTGATGATGCAAGAGGAAGGAGGTTTTTTGATTAAAGCTCTGCCAATTCTAATTCCAGCAACAATCGGTCTGCTGAGGTTATCAGTGTAAATCCTAGACCCCACAAAAAGAATTTCATATTCTATATTCTATTTTTATACAAGTTAAGTACCACTTTTATAACTATAACCTCATTCTACAAGCCCAGTAAATATGGCTAACACTGTTGCACACTGATTTTTCTCATAGTCTGTCCCCTCCGAGAAAAACATGTACAGATACATAGATATCTGCAGTCTGCAAAGTGTTTTGGTAGAACTATTCTTAGTTTGGTCGTTTGTTTTAAATGTTTATCCTTCTAGAGAAGACATTGCTGAAAAAATACAGCTTGCTTTTGAAGATACAAGTGGGACAGACATACGATAGTGCTAATTCCTGGGAGATTTAACGCTACTCTGTTGGGCCAGCTTCCAAGCAATCTGGCTCTCTCTCTCCCTGTCTCACTGATGACTGTACAACATTCTGCAGGTCCTGAATAGGTCAGGGCTATCACATGCATTCCTGCTGTCTTACAGCAATTATTATTTAAAGTAATTTATATTATAGCTTGCCACCATGTTTGCTAGGCACTGTGCAAGTATAGCTCTGAGATTTTTTCTTCTCTGAAAAAAGGCAGAAGGGAACGTTTCATGTGTGCATAAACAATGTATGCTTGGGATACATGTGCATTGGTTGGACGCACTTCGCTGTTTTTGCTTTATTTGCTTTTCCTGGTGAGTGTAGAAGCCTAAGTCACAGACTTCAGCAGCAGTATTTTTCTTYGCATTTAAAGACCACCCCTCCCCCCCAATCCTTTGAGATACCAAAAGGCATCCAGATACCAAAAAATATACAGCAGTGCAGTGATACATTCATGATCTACACACAGTTTCAGGAACTGAGGCTGCTTATGATGCTGCCAAGCAGCAGCAAAGACAAATTAACAAGACTTTGGTCTTTTTCTCAGCTGTTCATAAACCTTTGGGCAACAGCCAGATGTCAGAAATCACTTCAGCTTCACATTAATGTCATTTGAAAAAGTCATGAGCAATGGCAGATGCAGGCAGTGAAACTACACCTTGGAAAGACAGCCCATAGGTGGAGGGTATCAGCAGAGAGGCGGTGGAGGCACTCCCACTGAAAATAACAAAGCTGTGAGTGAGGAAGAGGCAAAACAGACGTCTCTTTTTTACTGTCTCCTGAAAGAATCTGAAAAGTAGTTGTCGTGGTTTAACCCCAGTCAGTAACTAAGCACTACACAGCCGCTCGCTCACCCTCTTCCTCACCCCCGGTGGGACAGGGGAGAGAATCAGAAGGGCAGAAGTAAGAAAACTTGTGGGTTGAGATAAGAACAGTTTAATACTTGAAATAAAATAATAATAATAATAATAGTAATAATAATAACAACAACAATAATAATAATTAATTGTAATGAAGAGGGAAACAACAAGAGATAGAGAGAGAGAAACAAAACCCAAGAAAAACAAGCAATGCCACCGCTTACCACCTGCTGACCRATGCCCAGCCAGTCCCTGAGCAGTGATCGCTGCCCCCTGGCCAACTCCCCCCAGTTTATATACTGAGCATGACATCATATGGTATGGAATATCCCTTTGGTCAGTTTGGGTCAGCTGTCCTGGCTGTGCCCCCTCCCAGCTTCTTGTGCACCTGGCAGAGCATGGGAAGCTGAAAAGTCCTTGACTAGTGTAAGCACTACTTAGCAACAACTAAAACATCAGTGTGTTATCAACATTATTCTCATACTAAGTCCAAAACACAGCACTATACCAGCTACTAGGAAGAAAATTAACTCTATCCCAGCYGAAACCAGGACAGTAGTATATTATATCTATATGACTGAAAACGAAAGATTATTTGCATTAGCCCTCAGATATAGTTTCATCTCTTGTATATAAATAATGTGTTCATCCACAGAGTCCAAGGAGCCCAAATCCAAAAACCCTACACCATCAAAATAAAACTTAAATTCATCTGACCTATGTCACGATCTATTTTAGGATGAAATGCACATAAAACTTGTTACTCCTCTCCATTAACTATAGCTCAAATGTAGATTTCTACATTTGATAACTTGGCTAGGTAGGAGAGGGAGATTACCCAGTCTTTCCACAAAAGCTTTCATGAAAAGCATTATTAAGAAGAGCACACTCAAAAATGAAATGAAATTCTAATTGTAAACTAAAGAACTGAAACAATTCTGATTTAAATTAAATATGAAACTTTGCAGGTGAAGACCTGCAGACTGAGGATTGTGTGCCTTTATGTATTAAAACAGCATGTTTATTCACAAAAGCTTTTTAAAACTCTTTTTCAGCTGTCATTTTTGACACTGGTTTATAACTCAACACCGCACTGACTGAAAGCCCAAATCTAAAATGCTCCAAGAAAAAGATAAGCTTTGGGAACTTTTCTTTAAGTAGTTTATTTTCTCCACATGTAAAATTCCCTTCAGCTGCTTGAAGCATAAATCAGACCAAATTTCCTAACAGAATATGTTGGAAGAGCTATGTCTTTTTAATGAAAATGAACAGAAATCGATGTTGAAAATCCATTGAAAATAATGATAAAGATGCTTAAAGTGGGTATATGCCAGGAGACTTGAGGAAAGTGAGCAAGACAGCTGGGCATGTCCATGAGCCCAGCTTCCTTTGCTATGCTGCCACTAGTCCCTGATGCTGCAGCAGTGACCAAGGAGTAGTCCAGGGAAGAAAAGGTTTCCTGATACCTACGGTCTGTCTTCCCTGCATACAGCTATTCTACCTAGCTAAGCACCAGGATTTTAAAGTGTAACAATAATTATCATGCCCATATAAAACTGAGACTATAGCACAACTTAAAACGCTAAATTCAAGAGCACACACTTCACTGACTACAATGGAAAGAATATAATAAAAAGAGTAAAACATTACCCTGGCAACACTTACTCAAACAGCCAAAGAATTAGCATCAAAGCATCACTGGATAAATATTGGCTATATTTTTTCTCAGACTCACCCACACAGCAACATGAAAGACTGAAGATCCAGACAAAATCAATCTTTTTGAGTACATCACAACTGCAGATATAGACAAATGYAGAGGTATTTTGCTGATTAGTGTAAAAATCCAAATTTAAACCATGAGGGTCTGACAACACCACTAATAACATTTTGTAATTTTAATAAAAAATAGAATTTGTGGAACATTATTTTGGGGCTAGAAAAAAGAAATACAGCTTTCCAATATTTATTTTTTAAAAATCAAAATTTTACATCATATTGTCACTGAAAAGTTGGCAACTGTGACAACCTAGTAAATTATCATATGATTTCATCTGTATGTTATGTGTACTTCAAGTAATATTTTTATAAGGTAAAAAGTGTTCATAAAACATAGCTAGAAAGGGAAAAGAAACATATGAACCAACAGCCCCCAGAAGAAGAATCCCCATAAAACACAGAGCCAGCCATCATGATGTAATGAAGATCTTAGCTTTGTTAATAGGGTAAGTTTTCTAACAGTTGGGAAAGGGCAGATCAAAACACCCTGATCAATTAAAAGACCAGTCCTACAGAGAAGAAATGGAGAGAGCACAGATCAATAAAGAGCAACTGTGATCCAGAATCTGTATCAAGAAAGCTGAAATTGAATTATTTGCACATCTCATCTAAATTAAATGTAATTCAGAGTACTTGAAGTTAAAAGCTCAAGATTCCTGACCTGTGAGTGAGAAAAGCAGGTACCTTCAAAGGTGATTCTTAACATCTGAGTGAATTGCCTAAAGTTAGATGGTTTGAATATAGCACAGTCCTCTCTCTCAGCCAAAAAGCCGCTAGCCTTGCTTCCTAAGGAATGCCAAGTATAGACAAGGCATTTTGTTATTTAATTCCATTTTTCTTGGCAAAACACAGTACTTTGCTTTGAAAAGCTGTTTCCTCACCATTGCTGCATCATCACCGCTCACAGGCAAGCATGGGAAAGGAAAACTTTAGCAGGTGCCAAATACACTGGATGGTGCTGAAGATTACCACATCTCTGTCAGAGGGAGGCTGAGCTGAGTTCYCATTTCAAGCAAAATACAAACAAGTTGCTAACTATTTGTAAAGGATGCATTCAGAGACCAAGAGAATGTCTAGACAATCAGACTCCTAAGGAATGGGGACAGCAATATATTCTACAAAAAATAAAACACACTGTATTCCTTACAGTGTTATGGGTTTTAACTGTAGCAAACTTATTCCAGCTTGGGAACCCTCAAAACCCCCCTAATTTCACTCAATATTAAATCCTTCCTCCAAGATGTTCTGTATTTCAGTTGCAAACGGAGTTAAAAGGCTAACTTTAATGTAATCTGCAATATCACAATTCCACATAAAACATAAAAGGAAATATGTCTCATAGATATTAAGATACTGCAGAAAGCATTATAATTGCAAATATGCAGATGACAGTAAATTTACCAAAGGAGGCACTGCAGATTGACTGCCTGCTCTTGGCCTGTGGAAAATGCAAAGTAATTCAACTTAGCAGAACTTGAAATGATTCAAGCAACTTTTTTTTTTCACTGCAGTCTAAACTAAGTTGCATTAGCTTGCACATACCACCAGTTAACAGTGTGCATAAATAGTCATCCTGGCTAGGCTAACTCACAGGAATGTCTTAAAAGGAATATCTTAAAAGCAGTGAAAACAGCTCATGCATTTGGTAGGGGGAAGGAGGATGGGAAATGGAGATAATTCTCTTGCAGTTTCTGTTGGTAACTGATGCATAGCTGCCAAGTCCATACCTTGGGGAGACCCACAGCATGATGTTCCCAAAAGTGGAAAGCCGGAAGAGCTCGTTGGGCATGGGACGGTCACATTCCAAAACTCGCATGTGCAAGTGCTTCCCAAGCAAGTTGCCTCTGACTATAACAAAATATCTCAAAGGTGACAGTTCTGTATAGGCCTGAATGCTGCAGAGAGCTCACTCCTGAAGATAGTCTTACTGGTATCRACATGAAGGGCTTAGTGCAATGAACTGTCTTATATAACTAAGAAATATCTTCAGTTAGTAATAATTGATTTTAAGGTGTATTTCTCTAACTATTACAATTTTTGTGTATATGGAAAAGGTGTTTTGTTAGGATGCACTGTGAATTTTTTCTCACATCCATCCATCCATCCATCCACCCACCCACAAGACTTCAAAGTATGATTAATTCCTGACTTTTTTCCCATTTATTTTTTGCTTCCACTTTGGTGCATGACATTAATTAAAATGGGACACTACAATTTTTGGAGTTAGAAACACTACTTAAAATTGTAGCAGTAGGCACAGGAAATAAGCTCAGGAAAAAATGGTTACCAAAAAGATGACATTTAGTCCATACTTTATATTGCAGTTTAATATTGCAATTGACTAAAGCATGTTTTAAATACAGTATGTTATCTTTCAACAATGTAAAAAAGCAAACCTATGAAGAATTTCACCATATGTATATTAACTAATACTCTCTCCAGACAATGGCCTGTTAGATATATTTGTGTGCATCACRAATACATGATTAACACTGGCAGAAGACATGGTTAATAATATATGAGTCAGAAGTGTGGCGGTTTTAATCATTAACACATTTGTTGTGGAACAAAGATACATACCTTATATCAATAAGTGCATTCGTTTGATAGTCTTAGCTCTGAGTGTCATGTAACCTTACTTAAAGGAAGTACCGTCTTTTCTAGCTCAGAATCCCACTCTTTTTATCAACAGCTCTGCCTCTTTTGATGCAATTTTAACAGCTTTATGGTTTTACTCATCCAGCTGTCTCAAATACAATGATGGGATTGATGATAAGCATCTATAAGGAAAAAAAAWTTCAAGACATTTCGCAACCCTATGTGATACTGAATAATTAAATAGTGTATAGTGAGAGAAATACCCCAATGTTCCTACAATAAGACAGGAATTTTAAGGAAATCATAGCTATGATTTCAGGTCAATCTGTTTTGAAAACATACTCTGTTTCAACCATCATCTCAGTGAAACTGAGAATAAAACATTTTACATGCACATTTGTTTAAGAGAGTTTATATGGCTATGCATCTCCTTCAGTTCCATATATCTATGCCCATAGTTTGGGCTTGCTGTTAATATTCAAAAGTTTCGACACGCTTGAAATCCTGTTAGGAACTACTATATTGTTACAAAAAAAAAAAAAAAAAAAAAAAAAAAAAAAAAAAAAAAAATTATGTATGTGACATTCCAGTGGAAGTTTAGTTAGCACTCAGGCACTAAAGCTGCCTGTCTCCTGTCCTCCACTGTCACCCTGCAAGAGTATCTCTCTTTTACTCCTGTCTTAATTACTAAGAGCATTTCCAATATAAGACAGAGACCCCCATGTCAATGAACAGTATAGCTAAGAGAGTCACASGATAGGGAGGACACTCATGTCAAATTTAGTCTCTACCATTTTCAGAACGTGGATATGAACCAAAGTCTGCTACCGCTCAGGTGAATGTCCACAGGATTAAGTTCACAAAATACTTGTGAACTTTACTCTCTCCTATTGGAGTTATTCCCCTTYACATATGATTAACTCCTCCAGACGAAAAAATGACTTTCAGACCAGTTGGGGCACTTCCCGCAGTAATGGCACACTTGGATTTTTGTCCCTGCCCTACTTGGTTGTTAACAGTTTACACGAGATGGCTCGGTGACAAGCAGGAGATCAGCACAGGTCAAGGGATAGCCTGGCTGCTGCACCCTCTTCCAGAAGACAGCAGGAGTGGAGGCAAATCTTCCCAAGCACAGAAGGAATCTAAAGGCTGCTTGGATTTAATGTCTGATCCTGGATCAATGTCACAGCTACTAAACAATAGGTAAAAAAAAGGACCACAACACACATTCTTAGTTTACTTAAATTACCTACGTAAACTATCAGCTTTGTAACCAAATGTCTCACTTTTTTCTGACAAAGTTMTTATTAATAGAAAAATTAAAACTTACACTTACAGCTCTGACGTGAGCAGCCATAAAAGCGACCTGGCTAGAAGGGAAAATTACTGAATAGAAGAAAATGTCTGCTGAAACACTGASAGAGAACATGCCTGCCAGCCTGGGAGCTGTTAGCCTGGGAACTAGGCCTGTGAACCAGAAGCATCCCTGRGAAGCACAGCTGGCATCTTTGAAGTACAGCTGGGTACATAGAAACCAGAGCCATCCTGAGATACCATCGATAAGCACAAAACCAGTGAACTGTAAYGGCAACTTATCATCTGAAAGTGTGAACAATAGTCTGGAAAAAGGGGAAAACATCCTGAGAAAGTAAGAATCAGTAACTGTCATTGGCTGCTCTAACTGCAAGAACAGGAAAACAGTCTGGAAAAAAAAAAATTGGGGTTGGTTCGTTTTGTCCTCCCACTTCTGGGATGGCTGGGTCCCCTTCCAGGATGGGTTGGTCCCTTCTGGAATCTGTTCAATGCGCTTGGTACCATATATATACATATAAGTAATCTTTCATAAGTATATTTGCTGTTATATTATCAATAAGTTTGCTTCACTAGTTGGAAGTTTGCAGTAATCTATAATATTATATATATACTTGATTGCTGCTATTATTGGGTGCTGCTGTTACTGATTGTTGCTACTATTGATCGTTGCTATACTATTGATTGCTGATAATTTGTAATAGCTTGAGAGAGAGATATATATGTGCTTTCTTAATCATAGCTATACTTGCTAGTAGTGACTTTTGTGGTATTTGTGGTAATCTGTAATAAAGTAGAGATTTAAAGGATAAAGCCTCTGTGTCCTGCAAACCCACAGCTGTGATCTCTACACACCCACAGGCCAGGTAACCCTTTAGGCTGTGACAAGCTCAGAGTGGAACGGTTATCCTCTTCCATTTTTGTATCGTGCTGCCAAACAAAAAGATCAATTATTCATTGTCACTATAACAGTGATTCTGAGGTGATCAGATACTGCAGTGATGGGCTGGTATGAGAGCCAGAATAAACGAAACCTTCTGCCTTTCACTGTCCTAAGGAATTAAAATTAACCCTTTTCACTTTTCCAGTTTGTGTAAGCCTCATCAATTTATCTTCATATTTGAACTTCCCAACAGAATTTTCCCAAGAGGATGAGATACAGAAACAGTGCAACTGGAGCATTTAATGAAAATCTGGCTTTTATATAAATGCCTGGTTGGGTCTGTTACTCCAGTGATTTTATGGTTGTAAGTTTCAAAGACTGAGTGTCAATGAAGAGATGTGGGCTCCTCTGTAGCTATCTATTTTTAATTCCATCAGAGAGGCTTAGTGTTAAACATGTGATGGAAGAAATGTTAGTCAGAGGAAAGCAGATGGGATCGCTAATTTTTCTTTCACAGTGTTTACCCATTGCTGAAATTTTGTTAACTCTCACAGCAGAAAAATAAGAATACTGTGCTCACATATAGCAGYATTCATCAGCAAGCTTTAGAGAGGAAAGTGCTAAGTTTTGATCTGTTTTTATCACCAGGTAGCCTGGCAATAGTATGTACCAGTAAAGGCTTGTATCTGTAGCCAGTGCCAGCAGCCCCAAGCTTCAGGTGCTGCTCAGCTCTCCAGGCCGACTACACTTCTTCAGTGTGCTCATCTGGAGCCTCCTGCTCTCTGGGTGTATGTGTGAGTTGCACACAGAACAAAAAGTACATTTTATGACTTATTCCTTATAAGCATAGGCAAAGAGTAAGAGCCAAAAAGAAGCCCAGCCCAGAGTGTACCAACCAGACACAGAAACTAAACAAAATACGCCAGCAATTTAAAAAAAAAAAAAAAAGGATTTTTAAGCAAACTGGAACTATTTCAATATCTACAGTGCAAAGAACAGAGTCTGTGAGCATGGCTATGCTGTGCAACAGAAGACCCCTGAATTTGTCCTGAATGACCTAACTCCAGAATGGGAAGCAGCATAGCCGTACCAGTGGGGCATGATGCCTATGAAGAAGGAGCACTCAGTAACCCAGGAACAACAACAAAATAACACCCTGCTTTTGGATACAAAGCAGGCGTTTCTATGCTGCTCTGTGCCATGCTCTGCTCAGGTTTTAGCTCCCTTGGGATTGCAGTGAGCTGTATAAACTCATGGGGCTCCAAAAGAGAAGATGAAATGGTTCACACCTCATATTAGTTGTTTCTAAAATCTCTGATGACTCTATTGACTCTTATTATAACCTTCAAAACTAAAAAAGACAGAAACTTGCATTTAAAAAAATGTAGGCAGAGATTCCTAAGTAAAGCTTTTCAAAAAAACGTCAGCACTGCTAACACACTACACGAAGTCCTTAGATTTTAAACATTTGCTTTATCAGATTTCCAGCATTGCTTCTTAGGGTTGTATGTCATATACTATATCAGAAAATATAATACAGCTCTTATTATCATTGAGATTATTAGTATAAATACTATTGACTAATCCAATGAGAAATCAAATGCAATGGTGGTTTTCACCTATATATGTAGGCTTATATTTGTTTTTAAGTACAGGGCTTCAGTTTTAACCATTTTATTTCAATAACGATAGCATTACCTGTTGCAAATTAATGTTCTGCTTGCACATATTGCTCTAGATAAGAAATAATCCCTATAGCTGTCAGAAAAAGAATCTATTGCTCTGAACCAGTTCTGCTGAACTTCGAAGTCATATGGAATATGAACACTAAATCCTTGCATGCTGTGTAGAATAAAACCATGTCACCCACATGAGAAAGCTGCTCCAAATGTGCTCAATTCAAAATGCAGGGAAGACAATCAAGCCACTACTTCAAAGTATGTGAACTGAGTACTTCAACGTCAGTAAAGAGGAAGATGCAGACTGCAAGTTCTCAAAACCATGTTGCTTACTTATGAAGAGCTCCCTGTAACACTTTGAACATACATCAAAAAACTGGCTTTAAGGCTTCCAAAATTTTCCTTTTAACATTACTGGATGCATATCAAGAAACCAACAGAACAACCCGACCTAACAGATTTGTCTGTTGTATCAACAGAAACACAAAATAAATGGAAAAAACATGAATGAAGCTCACTCATTTTTCACATTCAAGATCAGCAGGAGCAAGTTCACCAGTTCTGGAGAAGTGAAACAAGAAACTCTTAGTAACTTCAGGAGTATTATGAATGAACTATTATCAGAGGTCCTTCCTCAGATTTTTATATATTTCCAATCATATAAGAGGCAGACAAACTGCAATTTTTACTTCTTGATAAGTATCTTTATAGATGACTCTTGTAACTGTGTTCTGAAACCTGATTTCCAGCTTTAGGTCAACATAAATCACAGGAGATGTTCTCAAAATCTTTCAGTGGCTGGGGATCATTTTGAGGGAACTTCATATGAAAAATATTTAAACTCTCTCCAAAATTGCCAAAATAGAGCTTTGTGAAATATCCAAAATACCTGGGTGATTAAAAGAATAACCCTTAACAATTTAAGCTATCACAAACGCATACTTTTGCTCAACACATTACTGCAACCAAATGGAGGTAGAATAGATATATGCAGTGCTGCTATTCCATAAAGGCAAATGAAAAGCTGTTAACAAATACTTTCCAAATGGTTGATTTCATAGCCTTTTAGTGCCCAAGATTTATTTAATAGACAGATATCTTGTTGTCAGAACAATCAGCACTACTGCCAGCTCACCTTTTTTTAAGAGAGAAATGAGACTGTCATCCCAAGAACCGTAACCAATATACCCTTCTGTGGAATTAACAATACACTATCATTTCCAGACCTCCAAAACTTTCAAAACTGTCAGCATGAGGTGATGAAAAAAAACCCAACCACATTTCATTTGGATCTGATACTTTTCCAAACACATGAGGATACTGTGCTTGTACTCAGTACTCCAGTATTCCGAAACCACGCTTAGGAGAAAGTGCTGGTTTAAAACAACAAAATCACTGAAAAAAATTCAGGTACCCCTTTCTGATAGCCACAAATTTGCATGCATACTTTTTTCGATGTCACTTCCTGACACTAGGTGAAAGAACTTGCATGGAAAAACCTACTTATGCTTTGAAAGCAAGATGGAGTGATGCCTAGATTTTAACATTTGTTGGATGGGAATGAAGTGTCACATCTTCACCTGCTCATGTTTTATTATATTTTTAATATTTCACTTAAGACTTTTGTTATTCTTCATCTTCTGAACTACATGCTTCTGTCACTGCTGTCTAATAGAATTTTATCTTTCCTAAACTATTGCTTTTAGAGTAAGAATTATAGTTCTAGTAACAGAGACATCCACTGCCAATAAATCCCAATTGTGAAACATATAAAATGCCTTAAAAACCTGGAAGTTTGCAAACATTATTTGCAAGTACAATAAGCATTACATGTCTTATGTGGTAGTGTATTATATTCTGCTTTCACACCTCTGTTCCAGCCTTCCCGTAATTTGGTGTGTCAAATTGTTACACTGGCTTTTGTAGCCACAATTACATTTCTATCCTGCCTAGAACAATGGGACCTCGTCCTTAATTAGACTAAGTAGTATCACCAATATTAAAGAGTGCATACACTACAAAGAGCATGTAACAGTCCTAATGTTAAAAACAGATGCGATATTTTTGAAGAGTACAAATGTTGTATGTCACAATGATGAATGTAAAAAAATGTTCTTTACAAATATTATAGTTAGTTCAAGGTCTTTACATGAGGTATAACCTTATAATAAAGCCTTAAAAATGAAAGCCGGCAGGGATGGATTAAGAAGGATCCTGTGGATTAGCGAGCTGTAAAATCATGAGGCAGAAGCAGAGCAGCAGGCAGCATTTCTGAACACGGCTGATTACTGCTGGCCAACTGCCCATTTTAGAAAGCTTCACTTCTGCATTTCTGCAGGAGTTAAAGAACTGCAAAGCTGAACAATGCGTTTGGACAGGTGCAAAAAGAGGAAGAGTCCTTTGTATGAGCGTCCAGCTTGGAGATAAGAGTTTCTGCCACCGAAAATCAAAATGTATTGAACTACAGCCTTTGCACAGATAGGTTAAACCTGAAAATATGTACTGAATGGTGTCATTTTACTTCACAGCACAAAACACAATGATTTTTATGAAAGGAAAAAAAAAAAAACACTGGGAGAGGCATGGGTTCTAAGAGTGTTTCTGTATTTCTCAAGTACATTAATAAAAGTATCTGCTATGTTATATATATTATGCCTATACTACGTCCATCATATCCAGTACCTTCTCTGGGCTCACATACAAAGTTCAGAGGAACTCATAACCAATCTAAACTAAAAACTCATAAATGATGTAAACTAAAAAGCTTGTATTCTACTTTATTTTGCAAATTAAACCCAAAATATTATGTCCAGAATTTCACTGCACCAGGTTTTTCTACATGAACAGAGAGCTATCATCAAAATGGTAATTTTATTTTGCTAAGATAGAGGGGGTTAGGTAGCTACGGTAGCTATGTCTTTGTTTGATTGTGCATGTTTTTGTCAAAGTACTCCTAACCTTTTTTCTAATTTCTAATGTCTCAGCAGTTGCTGTTCTGTCATGTATCAGTCCACCTTTTCCTCAAATACTGTGAATCATTCTGCCCAGGAACACTTTAAACACCCGAGAAGTCTCCCACTTAGATTCACAGCTCTTGCGCATTGGCACTCCTTACACTTCATATCCTCTTGTAACCTCTAAAAGTCATTTACCAATGGCCTGAAAAGTAGCGTACCCTGCCCACTTCCCATTATGCTGTTCTTACTGCCTGTTGCCTTTCCTAAGGACTTTGTGTTAACTAACCCCACCATAAATTGTCTAACCTAAACCATAAATTGTCTAACCTAACTTGCATATGCTTTTGGGTTGTACGCACTTTGTGTCCAATACCTAGCACAGCACAACCAAACACTTGACTGGGGCCCATAGGAACATCCAAAGTTCAGGTCAAGGGGAGTCAATGTATAAATGTCACTATGACAACCTCTTTGTATCCCCTTCTCACAAGCTTCAAGAATGGCACCTTGTTTGACAACTTCATGCTATGTTTATGTATCTCAGCCACTTTTAAAAACCACACCACTTGCTATTTAGATTTTTTTTAGAGCAGTACTGGGAAACATACTTCACACTAAAGGCTTTTTGACAGCTGGCAGTGTGCTGTATTAGTCAGAAAGCATTCATAGTATTTGTTCACAGCCTGTGTTTGATTTAGGGTTTTATATATATATACACATATATAAATATACATATACATAAACTGAAAGAAAAGGGTATTTCTGATATAATCTTCATTGTGCTGATTTGAGGTTTTCTTATTTGAGTACACCCACAAAAAAAAAAAAAAAAAATTGCATGTATAGCAAGATGGTGGCCACTAATACCTCACTGAATAAAACCTCATGCAAATCCCAGCTGTAAATGTAGGTTAAGTCTTTATATTGTTAAAAGGGTATCTCCTTAAGTACATATTAGAATTCTGTGTGCATCTGCCTGACTAACATAAAACCCTGTCCATATGCTGTTACAAGAATTTTTAACAGAACAATTTTATTGTGGAATTAAGTCAAACAGACAGACTTTAATAGCAGAACTATGGGATATAAGCCATTTTTAATTGAACAGTGCTACTGGCAGCCTACTTAACCCTCTTATGTTTAGAACAAAATGCCATAGATTAGATTTGATATTTAATAACAATCTATTTCCCAGCCACCCTCCTTTTGTAACCTTTAAGTCTTTCAATTCCATCAGATTTTGAAGGGATAAGCTACTAATGAATGCCGTTTTATATCTCTATTTCATTTAAACACAGAAGTAAGTAAGTAAATAGGAATATAGTTACAGGCATTCCTAAGGAAAATCTTTCTGTGGTTTAACTTCTAATCCATTTTTATTTTGGTATTAATGCAGATAGCATCAAAGCATCAAAATAAGAAACAAGCTGCATATTCAGTTCTCTTTCAGGTATCCTAGTAAATCAGCATGCAGCTGGAAAAGTAAACACAAAACATTTTCAGGTTGGTGATTGCTTTTGAATTTTTGCTTTTTCTCCACACTGATTTCTGAAAAACACAAAGAAAAGTAACAAAAAATCTCTCCACTAAAGGTTCAACAGTTCATATCATGATTACTGTTAAAAATTACTGGAAAAATAATTCTAGTATGAAAAACACACTTCATTTAAAAGGCATAGAGAAATCCACTGCATGCAGATTGACACCAGAATCTGAAAGTCAGAAATGGTTATTTTTATCTTGGTCACCAAGAACAATTAACATTTTGGAATCAGAATGGAGCCAGTGATAATGGTGATGATATGCCAGGTGGAATATATTGCACCTCCCTTCTCTAGAGTGCTGTTGATATTAGAATTCTACAGAGGAGAGAAAAACAGAGAAAAAATAGTTGTCCCTGAAGTCCATGTGTAATGACTCAGAATGCGTGCAAGAGACAGATCAGTGGAGTGAGAAGGTGCTGTTTATACACAGCTCCTTTACAGAGAAGAGATGCTTCAAGATTATTTTCAATTATAACTATAAAAATAAAACTACTCCAATACTGTGAGAGGAAGAGGCCAAATTTAGCTAATGATTTTGGTCCTAATTTTCCCTTTCACTTCCTCAAGCTGCAAATGAAGAATTTCCCTTTATCTTTCTTCTTAAATAGGTGTGTATTCATGTGAGTTTCCTCCCTCAGGAACATGCAATAATACTCCCTAATTATAAAAGTTCAAGTATTCAGTGCAATTTCATAGAATCACAGAATCATAGAATAGTTTGGGTTGGAAGGGACCTTTAAAGGCCATCTAGTCCAACTCCCCTGCCATGGGCAGGGACAATCTTCAACTAGATCAGGTTGCTCAGCATGCAAAGCCTTTTGTCTAATCTCTTGATCTCTCGGTATCGGGTACCTGACAACATAGTTGGAAAGTTATGATGGTAATAGGACACTATAAGGCTGAGTCTATTTTCAGGACTCCATTATTCCCTCTGTATTAGTTTCCCCATAATATTCCCCCTTGAGGGAGCTGTATTGCACTTCTCTTGCTCCCATCTCCAAGTGGAAGATCCTTGATACCAATGATTTGGAGAACTAGAGGAAATAATGATGTAAAAGTAGCTAATCCTAGTTTTGCATTGTTTGCAGAATTTCTTCTCAGACTGAATGTTTTTTCTTGTATCAACAAAAGCATAAATTATTCTTTAAATCAGTAATTGTTTTTAGATGTAATCCATTTTATTAACTAGAAGATACAGGTAATTAGAAGTACTAACAGGGGAAAAGAAAAAGAAAACAACCACTGTAAAATAGTGTTCAAAAGAGGGTTGAGTAAACAATTTTTATTTAATAGCAGATTACAATAAAATATTTTGTTTTATTGATATAAATTGCTTTTATTTCAGGGGTACTCATCAGGATATACTGTTGATGTCCATGAACTCTGTTGTATTTAAACTGTGAAGCTAGAAGGGCTTTATTTGCTATTACTGGTCTGAAGTTATACAATTTTCCTCACAGACGTTATTTGCCTTTTTGGTTTTCCAAGTTTTTACCATCTGACCTGTGCCAAACAGAAGAATCTGAGCACTAAACAACACTCGACTTGATATATTCAACACCAGATCAAATTTCAGACAGTGTATTTCTACCTCTGGAGCACTTACCCATCACTTCTTGACATCACCACCACACCCATCACCAGCTCTTGAAACAGAACAAATGTCATTTGTACTAATTTTTCCATTAGATGGACTCCACAGTAGTATCCAGCTTTAAACTTTGCATGTCATCTGCAGATTTATACCACCATGGAGAGTCAGCTACGGTAGCAATAGAGATCTTGTGACACAGAAAGCCAAGCTGTTGTGCTTTGCGAATAAGGGCCATAGCTGGGACACACACAAAGCCTGCAATATTTATGTAGAGGTTTCTGCAMAATTATCTGCACAAACGCATCAGGGAGGAGCAAAAAAGGGACCTTGTTCCTTCCTATTCAAAGCCAGATTAAGATAATCTTACCACCAGAGTAAGGTTGCACACTTACAGTCTCCTTGTGCTGCAATCCCAGGTCAGCCTAAAACAGTGAAAACTCTCAGGGATTACAAAGTGGGCAGAATACTGTTGTTCTTTGACACATCTGAGATGCTCTGAGTTCAATTATTGCATTCAAATATGCAATAAGTGCATTCAGTATCGAATGTATTTGGTTTTCCATTCATCATATGTTAAGATTTGAAGCTGGCCAGAACTTGCCAGCTCCAGTGGAGCTGAAGGACTGGTCAATTGTCTGGAGTCTCAGAGGTACACTAAGGTTACTAGGGTGTTAGCTACCTAGTAGTCGTGACAATATATGATGGAGGTAAACACTATCATTAGGAGCTATACCTCAGCACGTGGTTCTTTTACTCATTTTCCACCTCTGCTGCTTGTTCCCTTATCATTGTTGCCCTTTTTATTGTTGCAAACAAATTCCTAAGGCTGTTTTTTACCTGCTTCTATCTATTGGATTTTGTTTGGCAAGAAGGAAACCAACCTTGTTCAAGAGCTGTTCCAAAAGTGCCTCTTTACAGCAAAGTCCTATTAACTCCAGCACCACACCCAGCACGACACCTAAACTGGGTTGCAGGAATGCATGAAAAAGCTTCCAAAAAGCATTACAAGGTTTTTTAATCTGTCCTCGACTTTCTCTGCACCACAAGACCAGTTAAAGTCCATTTCAAAGTGAAGATGATTCATGCTCCAGTTCCCTCATCAAATAAATACTCTGACTGAAACCACAATGAGCTTCTGACAATGGTGAGGACTGGGCTACCATTGGCAGAGGTCTTCCAGTGAAATTTAGGACATATCTGGATTAATGGAATCATTCCTGCCCTCTTAGTTATTACTTCTCGCTTTCTGCAAACACTGTTATACTTTAAAGCACTCTTTGTGATTATTAAAACTAAACCACCTCTTCCTTACAAAAGAGGTTGGCATCTGTATTCCTCAGGGGACTCTGAGAGCCCGAGTCCTAAACACATTCCTACATCATGTTTAGCAGGGGGAACTTTCAGCAGATGACACACAAATTCACAATAGCAAAGCTGATAGTTATACTGAGCACCAATTTCCTAAATTTAGTCTTAAGTACATGCTGTGCAGGAAAGAGGATGTGTTTTTGTGCAGGAAATTTTGAGATGCCTCATTTAAGAAATGTGTTAAAAAATAAATTTTACCACTATTACAGTATTTCATGAGTCCAATGACACACCTGGTACTCAGAAGTTTTTCTTGCAGTAAAATACCGCAAATGAAATAGGATGGATCATTGACTTAATGCATGCACTGTAAGTCCCTATATATCCCCCTTCCCTAAGCATTGTTTGCTTGCTTGCTGAGGAAGCAGCGGAAGATATGTTACATATTACAATGGTGGATTTAACAGAACATTTTGCAGGCTACCTGATCAAGATAGATGTGTGGCTTGGAGAGACAGTACTTAACTTAAAACATGCTTACACTGTTATTTGGAATTGCAAAGGGACATTTTGGTAGAGTCCCACCCTTTGGTGGTATTTCCACCTCCTCAGCTGAACGCAAAGAAATACCTTTGTACAGAAGTCACTACCATAGTCCCTATGTGTTATTCAAGTAGCACAACGTTACTTGAACAACACAACGTTGATGCCGAATATCTTTGTATTTACAATATCAAGGTATTAACAACAGTATCTAAATATAATTATAGAAGAATTAGCACTTCATGTGTATTATGAATAGTATTAACTAAAGGTTATATTATGCTTTAAAATCATCCTSTATCCTGCTGTAGCTTTGTACACAGGCATTACTGAATTCTGTATTACATCTTTAACCTCATTTAATATATTATTTTTAATGTCCAGTTATACCTACTGCTGTGAACGTATGTGAACAATGGTATTCTATCATAAATGCTTAACAACAAAAGTGTAACAGTGACTTTCAGAAAAACAACTATATGCCACAGCTAGCAATTGTAAATACGTGGTCAAGAAAGGCAACTTCTAAGAGGAGGCAAGATGTGCAAATAACAGTGGAGCCAAGTTCTGGCTGCTTAATGCCTGTCTCCCTACAACTGGTACAGAGTGCCCACTCTCCCATCTGTCTCAAAACAGATATATCCATTTGGGAGATGTAATCTATAAATATGCACAACACCCCTCTAACAGGAAAAGAAGTGTCATAACAGATCTATTAATGTTCTCATGGGTACAGTGTTCTGGTCCAGTCTTAATATCCAAGAGTTCTATTCTCTTTTTATATCTAGCCAGAGTCATTCCTGTAATTTAAATAAATGTTAATTCTGGTAAATCTGCACAAGGTGGTAACAATGAAGGAAAGAACATGATGGCCAAAGCTAATAATGACTACGTTCTACCTTAGACCTTCTATGAAGAAGTAGTACATACTTTTAGTTTGTTCACACTCTATCCACAAGTAAAAGAAAAGAACGCTGAGGCAACTATTAATAAAATAACATTTACTCGCTTTCATATGCTATTTTAATAAACACATTTCACACGCATTTCTACCTATTGTTTTCCTATTAAAACATCTGGAAGTAATAGGCAGGCCAATAGTGTATTAATGTTACAGACACTGAAACAGGGGAAATGTCAGAATTATTAGTCTAATCTTTAACTATATAATAGCAGCAAGATGAAAGAGATTATATAAATTCATGTCTGTCCTCCCATTGTCTCGATAGTTAAGCTACAGCAACACCTACATCCTACCAGTTAAATTTACCAACACATCACAAAATACAACTTCAGAATCTGAAGAGGTTTGGTGGCAGGAGTAGGGGGTATTATTGGGATAGGAGGCTGTATCCAATGATGAAGAACTTAAAATATCCCAAATATAGTATCATATTAGGAGAAAATGGAATCACTGTAATGAAAACTGAACACTAGTTGTTTAGCATGGAAGCACTGCACTGTTGTAGAGCGGGATTTACAAGAGTGCCACTTCATCACGTAACTCAAGTTAGTTTAGTATATAAAAAAATCAGCTTTCATTTCAATACACAGGTACAGTTGCACCAGGTCAGATTTCTCGGAGATAAATAAGGTCAAAAATGCTTTGGAATACAAGGAAGCTTGCTGGAGAGCAGCTTGCATTATAACTACACAATGTCTCTAACATAGTCTCGGAGTATTAGTAGCTTAGTGCAACCATGTCAATCTGCCATACAGGTACAGTGAGCACACTCCCTCTCTGATAAAAACTCTCATGACATAGCCAGAAAATAAGCAACAAAATTATTATTGCTTCATACATGGGCAGAGAAAGATCTGCCCCTCAGCTTTCTCCTGAAATATAATTCGACCTAAAATTTAACTGTCCAAATCTCTTAGAACTGTGACCTTATCTCAGAATACATTAAAAAAAAAAATTGGGCAGATTATTATGTAACTGCATAAATACTCCACGTATTAATAGTTTAGGACAGAATTTATTTTGCAAAAGAAAATAAAATCTGACTTTGTGCTTACCAATTACAAGTTTCCCTTAAAGCCACWGCAGTGGACGCAATTATTCCAAAACCAATTTAAAAGAAATGCACAGAATGAACATGTAGAATGAATTTTACAATAAGAATTTTCAGATTAAAAAATCAGTTGTTATTTTGACAATTAAAAAAATTGCTTGGATTAATGGAAAATTTCCCTGTATACCTGAAGTATCACCATAATCAATATTTACAGGATCTCAGGCATAAAATTTATTCATGATTCTGAATAATTAATTAGATTCTATACATAGGTGTAACTGACTCTTAGCAGGCTAAGAAAGTATTAGAATAATATACTATTATTTAAATACTGAAAATGAGAATACAGGCCCTCCACGCTTTATACTGTGAAATAATCAAAAGCATGTATACACATGCAGATTTGGGATATTAGGAAGAGCTATGGAGTATCTGTTTTTATTTGGGAAGAGAAGTTACTGATTTTCTTTGGTCGCTTTACATATAGACTGCCAACAGAAGAGGACAGTATTTAATTATAGAAAGCTTTTTCTTATTCTTTTATTTTTCTACAACTGCCAATTTCCAACAGTATTTTTAATATAGGAGGCAGCATTCATGATTTGGCTTGATACTGAATATATCTATTCAAGTTAAGTTGCAAACTAGAAAAGTCTTAGCAGCTTATATTTTACTAGAAAACACTGATAAACATATAGGAACAAACAAATTAGCTTGTATATGGGGAAGACCAACAGAATAGTTACATTATCATACTAATTGCAGACCTGTAGGTCTGAGTTAGGCAAGGAGATTATTTCATTATTTTACAGAGAGGTGCCTCAGAGAGTCTTTTCTTTTAATCTTTAGCCTCTAGGGAAACTTGACATAAAAAAAAMCCCAAACCTAAAAAACCTCAAAACCCACTGATCTAAGAATTAATGTAGAGTATAAAAGATATTAGAAGCTGTCTGTATCAGTGTACTGAAAAAGCTTCAGGTCAAGTAAGTGTATTATTCATTCACTATTATGAGCTATGTGCTCTTTCTAAATGTAAATTATGCTCTGTAATTATTTTTAAGTTTTAAAGAGTGTCATTCATAAAGCCAATTAAAATGATGTTGTGATTAAAATAATCAAAATTCCTGTACAACATCCCAGAGGGCAGCTGCAATGACATGATAAATTACACAAGTTTAGTGGTTCAAGACTCTGTGTAGATTAGAAAGAGGTCATCAACTTCAGAGAGTGGCAGAGTGCAAGGCTGCCAAAGAGAAAATCAAAACAACTTGTTCACTGATTTTTGGGGTGGGGGTAATACTAGTGCTGCCTAACTGAGGCACGCAGGTTGGAAGCCAAACTGCCCCAGCAGCATCCCCATCAGACAGTGGGCACGGTGGATTTCTGCTGGGGTGACTCAGAGAACAACTTCAGGAGACGTAACAAGCTGACATAAGAGTTTACAGGTTCTGAAAGGGTAGGTCCCATTTCCATATGCTGACCATATGCACCTCTGCAGCTTACTTGACTCCTCTGTGAGATCAATTAACTTAATAAAACCAGAAATTTTCAGGGGGAAAAAAACCCCAAACTGCCATGGGGGTGATTTAAAATATCCAGTGAATGTCCTGGCAATGCAAAGGGAAAGGCAGAACCTTGAGGCCACAACCTGGTAATGGAAGGAGAGAAGAGGGGGCCATGACTGCCCCATGGACAGCAGGCAGCTGGTATGTCAGGTTAGGGGTCTGCATAATCACAGTCTCAGGGTAGATGAATCCTAAGTTTGGTCTTGTGGAGGAGCGTCTCTGTCTCCCTTATCAGGAAAGCTACCGTAAACACCCAATGTAAGCGGTGTAAATACCTTCCCACTATCTCACTGAAACACTTTCAACATGAAGCATGAGTGAATCAAACCTAAACTCCATCACCACCAAAACTGGAGAAACTCATAGTTTTCTGGTATCCATGGAAATCAAACTTACATCAACTTGGTACCTAATTTTCAGAGACACAAAATGTTCCTTACGAGCTCTGAAATTTCCCTTCTCAGTTTTAATGCCCTTGACAGACCAATGGCCACATTGTGCCTCCATGAACTCAGGAGTAGCCCTATTTTCGCAATATTTTTGTAAAACTACTTTGCCAATGATAAATACATTTCAGCTTATGATCATACAAGGTTCTCACTGTTATGCTCTTGTTTGAGTAAACTATTTTTTTTTTGTTTTATTTTTAATTTAACATAATAGAATCATTTTTTATTTTAACATAATTGATAGTTTCTTCTTAACTTCTGTTACCCTGTGTGTCCAACTGGTGTGACACCAATTAGAAATTTACATAGCTTCTACTTTATAAGAAACATTAATTTGAAAGAAAGTTCTACAGTGAAACATCCTTTGAAATAATTCCGTCTTTCAAAATGGACTGGAGGAGAACATAGGAAAACAGAGAGATCCAAGAGAGTAGCTGTCATCTCAGTACACATCAACACTTTTTTTTTTTCTTTATCTGTGCATCTACTTACCTTCTACCTATCCTCCTACCTGTTTGCAACAGTTAGGTCATATTCTCACACACGGAAAGTTTTGAGAAAATTACTCACGGTTCATGATTTTGAGTTTAGGGAGTTTGCAGTTTTCGCTCTCCTAATAATTACAAGGTTTATAATCTCCCAGACGCTGCATGGAAAAAGCATAAAAACCCCATACAGGATTAAGTACTTATAGGAAAGGTTCTCTTAAGCCTACAAAATTATAGGGTTACTCATGAGAGAGTCTGCATTTCTGAGCCATACTTTGTGTCATCTTACCGCTTCTGCAATAGGCATAAGCATAAACACAGCTCTTACCACTCCATTACCGTGTGCCCTTTGTTCCTCTGGAAGAATGAAAAAGTGAATTAACTAAATTCTAGTGCAGCTTTTCATTAGAAATACTGCCAATTCTCCGAGGGAGTATGAGACATTTTACAGCTGCTTCTGAGTTTCATCTTTGGCTCAATCTGGCATGCCTCCTCCAGACCAACAGACAGCTTCGGTGAGGGTAACGTACTTGAAACTTTTCTTAGGTAATACTGAAAGGTCTACCAATTTAAAAAGCCAATGTTATTGGCCAGCATCCCTGTGATTTTTTTAAAAGCCATATTTGATCAAATGAATGTACTTTGCAAAGACATAGTCACTTAATGCACAGGAATATATTTGTTTGTCTATATTCTAATAGCAGAAATTACCTCGTGTCAACCAATAGTACCTACAAAGAAGTGTGTATAAAATGCATTATTTAGGTACTCAAAAGCAATGGGAATGCTTTGTATAGTCCCATCTCCTCACCCCCTCACCCCCCCTTTTTTTTTTGAGTAATAATGCAAAATAAGACTGTTTTGCTCATTTTGAAGCAGAACACAGCCCTCTGTTATTTCATATCGCGGGGACACTTCCCATCAAAAGGTAATTTGTTCTTCACAAGGCTCAAAAAAAGCCTCCAAAAACCAAACAAAAAACCCCACCACAATTACAGTTAATTAGGTTCTCTTTTGCTTTCTGGACCCTTTGTAAAGCTCACACCCAGCACACAGGTGCATCAGTTGGCAGTAGCATGTCTGGAGTCCTGCCAGAACATGTTCTTTCCCTAATTTGGGGATGATAACCAGCTGGTAGAAGTTAAGAGCTCTAACATGCATCGAGATACAAAAAAAGCACAGTCATACTCATTCTCCTAATATTCTCTAATTGCAGTGCACTGACAAAATGAAATTCATTTCAGCAAAGAGCAGAGCCTACTGCTTCATAAATTAAGTACCTTTGTCTTTTTCTTTTCTTTTATTTTTTATACAGAAGCAATTTGTGAAGAGTGAAAACCATTCTCCCCCCTCTGTGAACTCTATAATATTAAAATTGCCACAGACATTTTCAACTGTTTCTTCATTTGATGGAAAGTACATTTTCTTACAGGTGTTCTGCAGAAATAAAGAGCAGCTATAATTGCTGGAAATGGTTTGTGTAACCTACAGTACAGTAATTACCAGGCTGTTTTGATTAGCTGTGCTACACTGGATCACTGGAGAAAGTGCCATTAGAGGGCAGCCTTGGGTTTCCCCTCCCTATCTAAATTTACACGCCAACATGAGTGTCCCAGAAGTTCTGGAGGCTGAAAAAAAGATTTCTGATGGTTTGTAGCAAAACTAATTTTAACTTTTTAAAATATAATAAAAACTTTCTAGTATATATTTTTGCATTCTGTGAGAAAAAAAAGTCCCTTTCAAATTGAGAAATACAGCTGTTTCTGAAGGAGTTAAAACTGTTCAGATATACGCTTATAGTTTGCAGCTTCAATCTTGCAGTTTTCTCTAGAAAATATAGTTGAACTTTGGTGAAGAAAAACACTTTCATTAATAACTTGAATCTAACTCTGTCAAAATTTAAGAACCCCTCCCCAACCAATTTTAGTGTCTAGAATCCCAATGCAATGAAGACACACAGTATGGTTTGAGCAACTTTGTAATATATGGGCAGGAGTAGAATATACTTTATAAAGGCCTTGAGTACATTTAATAAAGCATAAGTAACCTTTTTCAGTATTAAAAATTTCCTTTGGTCATTCCACCTTAAAGTCTGAATAAAATATCACTGGCAGTTAAGTAAGTCCTGCTTATTACCTGAATACAGTAAATACCATGTGAATATATTTACAATAAATTCCATGTGAATATATTACAAAAAGAGGGGTAAATTAGGATTTCRTAATAACGGTCTTCCTAAAATCTGTCTGAGATTGGTTTTACTATATGAACATATACCATTATCTTGATATTAGGAAAAATGTTTTTTCTCATACATAAGAGCTACATTATACTCAGCACATTAAATTTCAGGTAAAATTCTGTGCAAAAATCCTATGCAATTTTTGCTATAATTTTCTTCATGGTAATTTGTAACTCTCTGACACTGCATGGCTTTGCAATTACTCAGCTGAAGTACATTTGTCTGAAACATATGTCTAACCTTTTCAGCTATTTGAGGGTTGTTTGGTATGGTAATCTCCATCAGTTTAGTCAACTTAAAAATCCCCACTGATCTCTTCACATAAAAGGTTTAAAGACTTGGAGCTTAGGATCCTCCTCACTGTTAGCAGCMGAACCTCATTCAAAGCATTCTTTTACTCTAGATGAAGCTAATCCCTTGTCGGAAAGTAAACAAGGAGTTTTGCACTTCATACAACAAAACAAACATGCACAGAACAGTAACAGAATGCACCAAAATAGCAATCCCAGAGGRCTTCACTCAGATTTCAGCTGAATACATAAGGACTCTGAAAATGCTGAAGTGGCCTAGACACACAAAGCAGCATGACACAAATACAGGGCAAGGCTTAAATGACAGGCCATAGCTCTCTTAAATACATACATGAAATAATAATAACCAGGCATAAGGTGTGCATATCCAGATCTTGGTAATAAGCCATTTGTATTGCATAAACATGTGAGCAAAAACCCTTTAATTCCCTCAGGGATCACACTGGACCTACGATATCTCATTTGCTGGACCTAAAATTCCTTAACCTTGTTTCCTAAACTCATGGTCCACCATCCAACTTTTACTGTTGTCTGTTGGTACTTACTCATGTGATTGCACAAGAGCTTGGCAGCTTTTGGGACTTCAAATAGCCTGCCCTGGAGGCCACAGCATGGTTGGAGCACTACARTGCTCTCTAATTTTGTAATATCAACAAGAATGAAAAAAAAAAATAGAACATGAAGCCAAACCAAAAGAATTCCTAGAAGTCTAGTCAGCTTTTACAGATAGTTCCTGCTATCAAAGGAACTGTTTATTCCATACAATGACTGCAGCCTCCTGACCACTGACCCCTGTAACACTGGAACTATCCAAAAACTGAAATCTCACTCCTCTCCCCAACACAATGAAGAGCTGGGGCAGCATTTACTTGACCTTAAATGAGTCAAATCTCACACCTGACCAACAGGTGGGAGCACTTAAATTTTCAGAACAGTGATTTCTAACTGTTGAGAGGCACCTAAAAACCTTGGTTCTTCTTGGAATTGGCCAAACAGACACTTTTGAAGAAAGAAAGTGGCATGAGTTATTGATTTGTACTTGAACACTGGCAAGAAAAAAAAAAATATCAAATTACTAAGCCATTGCAGAGCAGAGTGAAAATCCATGCCATGTGCATCAGTCGAGAAAGGAGATATGCTTGTCCACCCTGCAAAAGACAAATATGGTACAGTGCTCCCAGAAAGAGTCAGCACAGAGGACTTGATCTTTTCTTCAAGCAGCCAAATGCCCTTCCTGGGCAAAGGGAATAGACAGTTAATAAAACCAGAATCTCTTCCAAACCACCTGGAAACTGACTGCACGTGAGGAAAGAAAAGGTATTCAGGCTTGCTCTTCAAAGCACCTCTTTCCTCTTTTTAATTCAAACCACTTGTCTTCAATGCTGGGCATTTTTGAAGTCCATAGCATTGCAACATGAACTATGTAGGTGTTATTCAATGAGGAACAACACATGGAAGATACTGAGTAATTTATTTTCTTGAGAAATCTGAGAGAAAAATACTTGCAAGTACAGGCTACATAAGAATTATGTCAATACGCAATGAGTACTTTAATAATACTAAATGAATTTTAAAAAGGGATTTGACTTTAATTGTTCAAATCGTTTTGCTTTAATTTTTCTCAACTAGAAGATGACTTTAGCTTTGGTATTTTATTAAAAAAAAAAAAAAAAACCTTATGATACCTGGATTAAAAATACCTAATTTTATCTTGTTTATCTAATGTTTATTCTTTTGTGAAGGTTAATTTCATTCTCTACTAGATKTTTTTTTTAAGACTTGTTCAAGATGTCTCATGCTTAGCTCTGCCTTCCTTTTTATAGCCAGAATTTCTATTTTTTAATGAATTATTTTGTACACTGATAATGAGTTTAACTTGGATAGGCTTTCTGTAAATTATGTGAAGTCAGTTAGATAAATATCTCAGGTTCATTTAGGATATTCTGTGCTTATCAAAAGTATTATTGCTAAAAATGGAATACTTCTAACATCTTCTTGACACACTAGACTTATTCCTCTTTCACTTTTTTTATGGGTGCCAACCTTCAAGGTCTCTGACCTTGCAAATTACTAGACCATGTGCTTAATTTAAGCACAAGGAATCTCATCAGCTTCAGAAGGTCATCACATTCAAGTAAGTTAAGGATGTCTAATGCACTTTGACGAACCTAAAGCTTCAATCTTTATAATTCGCTAACAAAACAGTGGCTTCATTTCTTCAATCAAAACCATGTGTTGATTAATAAATAGTAAATGTGACTTCACTATGTTATTAATTAGCCTGAAAAACATTTCAACATTCTTTACGCAGCTGTTTTAGGATTAAAAACCACTAATACAAGCATCATGGAAATATAGATAACATATAATTGTCTTCCAGTACTGTATTTTTTTCTTTTTTTACTACTTTTCCCTTGTCTTCATACACACTTCAGTCTCCTTCATTAGCATATTTGGATCAAATAAAACACTACATGATAAAACTAGATTACTAAAGCCATAAGGAATGTTCAAATTAAATTAAGCAGCGGTGGGTTAGTAAATTGCTTTACAGCTGTATTTCTTTTCTTAATCACAGCTGCAGCTGCTTGTAGAGGTAGTTGAGTAGTAGCAGGCACTTCTATTAGGAGATACATCTCAGAGTAAGTGACTCTTACAGACTCTGTGGACCACCAAGAAGCTGTGTCTGGGCTAGATAATTTTTTTTTTAATCTGCCTATATACAGAAAGTCAGTTAACGCTCTGCTGATGTCTTTGGTAGCACACAGTTTTAGCTCTGGCTATCAGCAGAGATGAATTTTACCCACAAAAATAAATACCACCTGCATATTCTTTGATTGCACAGCTAGCTTCAAGAAAGCTTTCCAGGCCTCACCAACAGAGTACTGTGGGTTGGTAGAGTGTATTATGCAGATTTCATAGAGCTTTCCCAGATGTAAGCCTTCTGGTAGTAGTAATCACTATTATTTCCTTTTAAATGGCACAAAAAGTCGCCATGTTATATTTGAAAATAAATCAGCATAGGCATCCTGATCTGAAGTACAAACAATATCACTTAAAAAAAAAAAAAAAAAAAAAAAAAAAAAAAAAAAAAAAAAAAAAAAAAAAAAAAAAAAAAAAAACAAAAAAAAAAAAACAAAAAAGAAAAAAAAAAGGCAGAGCAAGATAACGAAAAGTGGCACTAATTCAGGGAAGCAACCCTATTCACTGGATGCCTGGGATGGTGCCCCTTTGACTGCTATAAGCCTGCAAGCTTTCAGATGCAGCTGATAGCTGTTTTACCAATAGGATAAAATAAAAAAAACCCCAAACTATCACTGAGGTTCTGGTATGGGTATACAAAAGGCACAAACCAGATGTAGAAAGGAAAGATGGGGCCGGTGGCTTGCAAGGTGGAAGTTTCTGATCTTTTGCTTTCCTGAGAAGGCACTGATACGGCTCAAAAGCTGATCTATACTGTGAGCAGCTGAACACAGGGACTTCAGCTAAGAAAGAAGACTTGATTCACTGGCACTATGAAAACCCATCTTCGATCAGCTATGACAAGCACTTATGTGCATGCTACAGTGTTTTTTCTGAAGCAGAGTCAAGCCAGAGAGAGGATATGAAGATGAGTAAAACAGAGATGGGCGAAAATGAAAATGCTTAGCTGAGTGATTAAGAACTACCTTGTATGATACAAAATACAGAAACCTATTTTTCCAATACAAATATGTAGCTATACACTTTAACAATATTTCATATAGTATCATTTAAATATTTCAGTGAAGTAATTTTTTATTAGAAGTAAAGTTAAAGTATGTGCTTGACATTGTTTGAACAAAGTATTTAAAGACTGCAAGTGATGGGAAGAATGCAACTTTTTATGGCTGTAGACTTTTAAAGAGGTAGGTCCATGGCAACCTCCCATAAAAATAATTTTACCATCATGTCATGGGAAAAATAATGGAAGGAACTGGATTTATTTTTCATTCTAACAGTGACACCAAAAAGTCAGAGATTCAGGTCAATAAAACGATTTACAAATTTACTTTCATTAGATGACAGATTTTACTAATATTTTTGCTAAATTTTGAAGTCTTAAAAATTAATTGAATTTTTATCTCAAAATACTAATTTAGATATTGAAAAAATCAACGTATTTAAGTTTTATGGGACAGTATTTCACACCTGGAAGTGAAATAAAGTGCCTCTCTAATGAAGTATCTAGTTCAACTTAAAACATATTTTATGCTTCCTTTCCAACTTGCTTTTTGGCAAGAAAAAAGGTAAAACCAGTTATTCAGTCTTGCCCTAAGTTGAACATTTCCATCTTCATGTTTCAGTAAGCCAGTAAGATAACCAAAGCCTCCTGGATTTCATGTTACATTCTATACGAAGTCTACTAGAGCTGGCAGCAGCTCTCTAACACGTCTCCCTCCCCTTTCAAAATTACGTGTTCCCCTGACAGCCAGTCCATGCGTTAGAACTTATGTGTATTTTAATTGGTGGTGAAATTTGATTTGGCATCTAAGTTACAAGCAGGGACCCATGTGATATATTTAATGTTCTTCTCCATAACCCTTTTTTTCTCCTCTCCTCCAGGACATTTTCTTTCTCTTTATCTTCATGATACTTTTGCCCATTGCAGTAGGTATCCCTGATTATTTCAAATGTTGAGTGCCAGAATAAGAGGTTTGGGGATTGTGGGGAAGGTGTGCATGTACAAGACCGCTTAACTGAATTATGTTTGTATATGTGTGGCTTAAAAAAATAAATAGCCAGATATAAAGGACAAAAACTGACCTTCAAGGCAAAACTGACCTTCAGAGGCTGTGTTTGTATAGATCTTGCATTCCTATAGCATTCCATTTTGCTGGTTTCCTCACTTACGTGATAGTTTGGAAAGCCTGTCAGGGTACAGTTTAGTAATTCTAACTGATTTGGGGGGCTCTATCACAGGCTGCAAGCCTTATTTAAATGTGGAGCCCTACTTGTTTCCTTTCTAACTTCTCTATGAAATAATGAAGCAATAGTAATATAATGAAGCTATAAATAGACAATCTTCTGAATTTAATGAGTTTTTTGAAACTCAGTGTCAGGGAAGTGGGAGCCAGGCAATGGATACCTAAGGAAGGTGACTGAGTGAAACTAATCAAGAGACTATCTGAAAAAGGTTGAAGCTATAAAAGAAGACTCTCTCCAGTTGTTTAGAATAAGAGAAGAAAAAATCAGTTGCTGAGAAGAGAATCTGGAGATCCATGCTGTAAGAGAAAAAGATGCTGGAAGAAGAAAAGGGAGGAATGATGTTGAATTTTTAAATCATGAGCCTCCACATCCAGAGAATGTCTGATTAGCAGTAATTAACTGCTGTGAGCAAACACATTCAACTCTAGTATAGTTCTGCTTAAATCATTATTTTCTTGGGCCAGCAAAAGTGAGAGATGGTCAACGTTGGAATACCTGCATGACTTCCGAGTCTGTGTGCTCAGAGAGATGGATGACTGAGCTGGAGCTGGAGCGCCAAAGATCAAACATTTCTGGATGAAGGGGCCGTGGGACAGCTTTGGTACCCACCCCAAGGAGGCTGGGCCACTGGAAAGCAGGCATCCAGCTGGGCAAGGGCAAGGAGACAGAGAGCTGCAGCCCAATCAGCCTGGGGGAGGCTGAATCGAATTTCAGAAGTCAAGCATCATAAAACTTGAACCCAGCAGCAAATACTGGGTGAATGTCCGGGTCAGTCCACTTCCATGAAATACCTTGCTTTTAAAAGTTATACACAAAGATGGTTTACTACAGGCACATGGACTCAAAACTAGAAAGCTTAGTAATATTTTTGCTACAGAAGCAGATCGGTTTGTTACATCATGGAAGCCCCCTTTGCTGTATTGGTAAAACCACACCAGTTATCAAAATGATAAAACTATTAAGAATGTAGAGGACAAGAAGAGAAGCCTGAATATGAAGTAGAAGGTATTAGCTTATTTATAAATGCTTCATATGTTCTGCAATAAACAAAGAATTAAAACAAAACTAAGTAGATGGTGCATTTTAATAGTAATGTATCCTTGAGAAGGTGAAATAAGAGATTTGCTTTGTGAAACATGTAAGTTCTTTGATGTACTTTTCCTTACTACAGTGAGTTTTGAACTATGATCCATGCACAGAGCATCACAAGACTGAGATTTAATTATTCCTGCATATGAAGAGAATTTATCTACAGGATTTGCCTCTGGACACATTAAAAACTACTGATGGCTTTGATACGTTTCCTCAGAATAAGGAGAGAAACATTTGGGTCTAAAAAGAATTAAATTGAATCCATTAGTACCTGTAGGTACATTACAGATATATAACTACTATTTTTCTTGCCAACACTATATTTCAGTAACTAAACCATGTTGTACACAGCTGTAAGGATTAATTAAGCCTTTACTATTTTTAATTGGATAAGCTCAGTATAAATAGAAACATTTCAAGATCAAAATATACAGTCTTTTGCATAAGAGTTATAACAGATTATCTCCGTAATGTACAGTGGAAAGTTGAGCAGTCTAGGAGAAAAGGACTAGATTAATTTAAAAGTAAAAATCAGGAGTAGTAGGCTATTTCTCTCAACTACTTGAAGGAAGGAAGGAAGAAAAAGTGTGACAATCAGGAATTGTATTAGGGGATCAAGGCAGTTGCGGAAGACAGAGACAAGGCACATTAAAAACCGTTGCTAATGAGCATACATTGTATACAAGCGTAGCAAAACATAAGCTATAACTGGTTTGATACCTCAGATAGATTGATTTTGATCAATAAACCCACCCTCAAATTAACCTAATTAAAGCAGCCACTGTTTGGTGGGAGGGAAAGGATCCTCATACCTGGTTCTTCTCTCCCTCCTCTTAAAAGGGAGTTCAAAATATTTTGTTTTGTTAGTACTACAGTACCTACATGTTGTTCCTCATTAGCTTCTTCATGCACACAGACAGCACACGATAGGCCTTATCAGATCATGTATTTTTGGCAACACAATGAAGTCATCCTAATTTTAGTTCACCCAGTCCTGGTTTTGTATCAAAAGCAGTTTCATTTCAATAAGCTGATAATACCCTGTGAAAATCCTACATAGCAGTAAAAAGATTCCCCCCCAGCTGCAACTATCAGCAAGATCAAATCCGTGAATTAGACCATACTAAAGCGTGGGTCTGTGTTGTCTAAGCATACCTGTAGCAAGACTTCGGCAATGTTATAGCTAGTTACGGCAGTGTTTTTAGCTGGGGTGTTAGAAGGAGGGTGAATGTGTATGTACCAGCTAGTCCCATATTTTCCTACTTCCTCAAAAGACAATAATGAAAGTTAATCCATTCTTATTTAAGTCCCAATCCTGATATTTGCTATGCATGGGTTCACTACTGAATTGATGCACAATAAATTCAGGATCAGAATTACAACGTGTAATTTTTCATTTCTAATCCTGTTATTTCTAGTTATCCATGGTAATTATGTTTCTGTTAGCCACTTAGTATTAGACATGCTATTCATTTAATTGGAGACTGCCAACTCCCTTAGGCCTACAGTGGACTTCTTTGAATTCAATTCCTGTGGTAGCAACGCAATTGGATTTATTCATGTACTTCTACCATTTAAAACAATCACCCACCTTAATTATAATAAACTTACAAGGCATGATCTGCATACATGAGATGCCAAGCAAGCCTGACATCCCTTGATCTACTCAGCTGTTTGATTATATACATGTACATGAATGTGATGCTAAAAGACATCTGTTTTATATGCTGAAAACTACAAATAAAAATTAACAAAGTAGTTCATCATATTTCAAAATCTCATCGATACCCTTTTCTTGTAGAATTTTTTAAAAAATGAGCAATTTTTTAATCAAATGATGTAGATCTCTGAAAATTTTATCTGAATATAATCACATAAAGGAAAAAAATGCTTCTATTCAAATCTCTCTTTTTCAGATATTTTTAAAACTAATTATGGGCTAAAACATGGCAATGAAAGTTTGGAGCCAAACAGTAAATGTATAGGCAATCTGCTCCAACAGGTAGCTCTGGAAACAGGAACATTCTCTGTTTATATGCACAAGATTCAGTCTGGCTTTACCTATTTGAAATCAAATTTCCTCTCTGTTTGTTACTGTATTTTTAAATAACTATTAGGTATTACATACTAGGTATTACTCCATGATGCTGGATTATCCCACGTCATTGTGCCCCACTGTTTTTTCTAAATTTAGATGCCTATACTGCCTCTCTAAGGTACCTTAGAATTGACTGTCCCCTAGATATTAGTCTCTTTTATTGCATTTCTAAAGCGCAGGCTCTAGAGGCTAGTGTATTTTTCCCAGCATCTATYGATACTGAGAGCAATATTAGACATATCTCCAAGTCCATCCAGTGAATGAGAACATTTTCTTTGATAAGTCTTTGTGTACTTCATCCTAAAAATCATCAACAAAAATGTCTCTTCTTTCCAGAAAGTTGGAAAGTGACTTTAAAAATAGGACCGCTGCAGTTCTTTTTCTATGCTGGGTTTTGCCATTCTGTCTCATGTCCCCGGAAAAGCCTATCTGGAGGAGCATTTTATTTCAGACCCTTTCCTCTGTGCTTTTCTACAAGCAAAATGCCTTGTCTATGACTAACCAAGAAGTCACAAATGAAATTAAGGTTCCTTGGTAGCATTTCCTAAGGAATTTGTCACAGCACAGTGTAGGCAAAGGCAGTCCCTTTAAGTGGGATTAGTTTCACCATAAACTTGAAAAGGAAAACCGAGGTTATCAGTTTTAAATGTGACACAGAATGAGGATCATATTTTATAAAATGGTTTTGTAGACTTAAAGGACTGATAGCGTCCTTTTGACAGTCTTAATTGCGCTAGATTTTTTATATCCCTGACTTTATAAGCAGTCCATTAACAATAAATAGCCCTAGTGTTGTAACTGACCATGTGATACTTCAGTGTCAGGGGGTACATTGCTGTTATCCTGCCTACACAATAGTTGACCTATAATATAAAATGTTACTTTAAAAAAAAAAAAAAACAACACTTCAAATTATATACAAACTCAATACAAACTTGTATTTAAAAACTATGTTGCTATTAAGACAGGAATAAAGTAAAATTGTTCCCTTAAGGATTAATTACTGCAGAGTAATCCATGTTTCTTCTGTTCATCCCATATGGGATTCTTAAACCTGACACTCACTATGGCTATCACACAAATAACTTAGCTGAATTCAGAGAAACCAAATTGAAATTTAAAAAAATCAACCTGTCATGTGGGATCATAGCTTTCCCACCTTGCTACATACAGAATTTGTTGGTAAAAAAAAATTTCAAATAAAAATCTCCCTTTCAATTTCATTGGTCAAACCTGCTAAGATACTGCATAATGTGACATGCTCCCAATAAAATATATCAGATGAGATGTGCCCAGAGATATATGATGAACTAAGCATGATTATGGTGAAAGATGAAAAATGTCACACAGCAAGGAGCAAAAACATGATCTGCACTCTCAGCCTTACTTGCATTTCCTCTATTGCTTTGTATGAAACTTACCTTTTAAAATAGCATTTGCGATCCAAATTAGAGAGTCTCCCTAGGCAGTCTCTATTCCGTAGGATTTGATCAAACCAGGTGATCTGATATTTCTTCATCTAAGCCACACCTCCCCTACAGTTTATCTGTGAAGTAGTTTTGATAGGAATCCTAGGCAGGTGACAAACTGCCTTCCCAGAGGAAATTTGCCAAATYCCTCCACTTCATTATCCTTGAAACCACATAGCATCCTAAGGAGTTTTAGTAGACTGGTCCTACTGACATTTTCTCATCTTGAGATGTATGAGAAATACCACTTCATTTGTCAAATCACCTCTGGTTAAATCATAGAATCATAGAATAGTTTGGGTTGGAAGGGATCTTTAAAGGTCAWCTAGTCCAACCCCCCTGCCATGGGCAGGGACATCTCCAACTAGATCAGGTTGCTCAGAGCCCCCTCCAACCTGACCTTGAATGTTTCCAGGGATGGGGCATCTACCACCTCTCTGGGCAACCTGTGCCAGTGTTTCACCACCCTCAGCGTAAAAAAATTTCTTCCTTATATCTAGTCTAAACCTACCCTCTTTCAGTTTAAAGCCATTCCCCCTTGTCCTGTCACAACAGGCCCTGCTAAAAAGTTTGCCGCCATCTTTCTTATAAGCCCCCTTTAAATACTGAGTAGAGGGGCAGAATCACCTCCCTCGACCTGCCGGCCACGCTTCTTTTGATGCAGCCCAGGATACAGTTGGCCTTCTGGGCTGCGAGCGCACATTGCTGGCTCATGTCCAACTTTTCATCCATCAGTACCCCCAAGTCCTTCTCGGCAGGGCTGCTCTCAATCCCTTCATCCCCCAGCCTGTATTGATACCGGGGGTTGCCCTGACCCACGTGCAGGACCCTGCACTCGGCCTTGTTGAACCTCATGAGGTTCACATGGGCCCACTTCTTGAGCTTGGCCAGGTCCCTCTGGATGGCATCCCGTCCCTCAGGCATGTCGACCGCACCACTCAGCTTGGTGTCRTCTGCAAACTTGCTGAGGGTGCACTCGATCCCACTGTCTATGTCATTGATGAAGATATTAAACAGTACCGGTCCCAATATGGACCCCTGAGGGATGCCACTCATCACCAACCTCCATCTGGACATTGAGCCATTGACCGCTACCCTCTGGATGCGACCATCTAACCAATTCCTCACCCACCGGACAGTCCGCCCATCAAATCCATGCCTCTCCAGTTTAGAGAGAAGGATGTTGTGGGGGACCGTGTCAAAGGCCTTACAGAGGTCCAGATAGACGACATCTGTAGCCCTTCCCATGTCCACTGATGTAGTCACTCTGTCATAGAAGGCCACTAGCTTGGTCAGGCAGGACTCACCCTTGCTGAAGCCATGCTGGCTGTCYTGAATCACCTCCCTCTCCTCCATGTGCCTTAGCATAGCTTCTAGGAGGATCTGCTCCATGATCTTCCCAGGCACAGAGGTGAGACTGACTGGCCTGTAGTTCCCCGGGTCTTCCTTTTTTCCCTTTTTAAAAATGGGGGTTATGTTTCCCCTTTTCYAGTCAGYGGGAACTTCACTGGACTGCCATGACTTCTCAAATATGATGGATAGTGGCTTAGCAACTACATCCRCCAGTTCCTTCAGGACCCGCGGATGRATCTCATCGGGTCCCATGRMCTTGTGCACYTTCAGGTTCCTTAGATGGTCTYRAACCTGATCTTCTCCTACAGTGGGCGGCTCTTCATTCTCCCAGTCCCTGCCTTTGCCTTCTGCRGCTTGGGYGGTGAGGMTCGAGCACTTGCCGGTGRAGACCGAGGCAAAAAARTCATTGAGTAYCTCMRCCTTCTCCRTATCCTGGGTAACCAGGTCTCCCGTTTCTTTCCAGAGAGGGCCCACATTTTCCCTTGTCTTCCTTTTATCCCCGACGTACCTGTAGAATCTTTTCTTGTTGCCCTTGATGTCCCTGGCCAGATTTAATTCTATCAGGGCTTTAGCTTTCCTAACCTGATCCCTGGCTGCTCGGACAATTTCTCTGTATTCCTCCCAGGCTATACTTAATGCCATATATAAATGCTATACTGAAACTTTATTTTTTGTTTTTGTTACTTATGTTTCAAAAGAAATACAAACAGTCTCAAGAAAAGCAAAACCTAATACTATTGCTAATGCAGTCATTTTTTTCATGCATATATAATATGGCATGTTATTAGAAAATTATATCAAAAGAAAAGGGAGGAGAATATTTTAAAATTTAAATGAGTAGCATTTCAAAAGCCAAGAATGGCTTTTTAGGCTGACTTTAATTGGAATGTAAAGTTTCTTTTCTCAAAAATAGAACACAGGACAAGTCCACAGGTTCTTTTTATTATGTATTTAGTCTTTATTTGGGCAAACTTCTACTATCAGTAATTATGATGGTGCTTAAAGGCCAAATGTGAGCTTAAAGACTCAGTTTTCTTAGTACCATTGAAGTAGGTTGTTTGATTTGTAAGGGAGAAARCACACTTCATTTGCAAACTGCAAGAAGTCTACAGGTATTTCAAAGTAAAGCCACATTCATTATGAAGAACGATACTTGCTCAACAGCCAACCCACCTATCTTTCTCTTGACTCCAGGTGAAAAGAGTGTCCCCAAAAGTCACCAAAACCAGACTATCAGAGATAATAATTTGGGGCCATCAGGTCTTTCTGAAGCAGTTTGGCCCTGTCATCAGTCTCTCCCTCCCTCTCCTTCTCATCTTGATGGATATCTAGTTGCAGCAGCTCTGCTAATTGCATCTTGGGTGCTAGTACATGGAGGAAAAATGTCTCAGGAAGGCTAATTGCAAGTTGTTTCTAAATGAAAATTAGGACATTTAAAGCAATAAAGTCATGTGTTCAGTGGCCTTACTCCCCTTCGCATCTTCAATCTAAACACATCAGATGATCAAGAGATGGGGAAAAGGGCATTTTAATGTCATTTTACACCTGCAGAATGAAGGAAAAGGAAGGTCAAGTAAATTGCCTGAGTCTGTATGAGAAGTTCGTAACAGATTTTCAGGATCGCAGTTGAGTGGTTCAATTTAAACTGACTCATGAAGTCAGTCTGTTTAAGAAAAACATGAAGTTTGACCCTTAAGATACATTTGATGCTTTCTCAAAAATATAGAATATTATGCTAAGTCCGATGTCCCTCAGTTTAGTTTGTGTGCATATTACAACTGAGACCAGCAGCACCAGCAGCAGCCAGGAGCTTCGTGCTCTGTGTTGTGTTAGAGTTGAGACACACAACTCCAGATCTCAACGGTAAGTTGAAAGTAAGTAATCACCTGAAACAACAATAGTAGTGCCTGATACTTGTCCCAGCAAAATGATTCCCCCCTTTGAGGCCATCCTCAAGAAGTAGAAAAGGCTAATTTTTTCAAACTATTGCAATAATGGTAGTTTCGTGGGTGAAGAGGGAGATTGAAGAAGGAGTAAATGAGACAACATTCAGGCTTTGGATAGACAGGAAGACCTGCTCTTGCATAAGAAACTTATTTTTTCCAGTCAGGCTGCTGAAGTGTAATCAAAAATCCAGAGTGGCTAATGGTGATTTTTCCAAAAAACATAAGCAAGTTTTAGTTTGAGTCAAAGGTGTTGTTTCAGTAAATGTTGATAAAAGCTCTGAAGAGTGGTAGAAGTGCTGGGCAGATTATCCACGGACAGCTGGATGTTTCCAAGGTAACAGAACTATCTTGTCTTGAAGGGCATTCTTCAGGTCTAACAATGCAAAATAGCATGAACGGAAATCACTGCTGGCAGAGTTCAGTGGGACTCCGTGCATAGCTCTACACTTTGTCTAGTATACATAGGCTCTATATTTTTATACACCATGGAGCYTTCTTCCTGCAAATCTTGCATTTCAATCATAGCACATTTAATACATAGGTCCACACTGCACAGGGGACTGCATATCTTTCTGAAATGCCTCACCAGTTTTCCCTTATTCAAATGATTGAACAGTGCAGAAGAAGGGCAGAGAAGCTGCGGACCTTTCTCCACTTCCCAGCCTGCTGCTAATACAGACAGGTCAGCCCATGCACATGAGGGAAGCATAAAAGTATAGTAACTTGTCTGTAGTGGATTACTGCTTCTAAAAGGGGAGGAGGCAGGAGCAGGGAGGAAAAGATGGGAAGGAGTGGAACAATTGTGCATCTGATGTATATTACTTCCAAAAATGGTTGTATAGTTAAAATTTGGAACAAAAGAAACCCAGGCAAAATTGCATCATGTGAGCTAAATTAGGAAAAAGGAAAAGTGATGAAAAAGTAGGAATTGTTTTTTAAAATTGCTTCCATTTTTCTAATCTAATACAAGAAAAGGCTTCCTACCTAGAGCTAGGCTTCCAAATATGGAATAACTTCAGCTTCTTCAAAACATCAGCTTTGTCTCATCAGTCTCATGCCAGCTTAATTTTAATTTAGCTGTAACATCAGTCTCTGGCAATAAAACTTCCTGCTAAGCATATGGTGCCAAAATATTCTCATGGCTAAAAACTTCTAACATTCCCATAACCTTTTATGTTGAGACCCCACTGAAAATGTTTCATTAGATAAGTCTAAAGATAACGTCCTTTCCAAAATATCTGTTCTCAGGAAAGCGTATAAGGAGCGTAGTGGGAAAAATTGGTAAGGTGAATAGACAGTTAGAGGAGATCTGGATTGCTTTGTACTATTCCCTCAACACAAACCTTATTGAAATTAACATTGTGAAAAGGTTTAGACTGAGAGGAACTGGTGAATCTTTTTTCTTCCACAAGATTCAAAGCACTCTCAGAGATCAAAGTGTTTATTTTTCTGATAGATTTTTTATTTTTGAATTAGTAGTCTGGTAATATGCAATTAATTATAATTTTCAAGCCTAAATTAAAATACAAGAGAGTGATCAAAATTGAGATGAAAATTTTTGCTGATTATTCTGGGCAGCTTTGTTGCATGTGCTGAATTATGTGAAAAAACATGCTTGGTGGTGTGCTTTCAAACTTTCCATGTAAATGTTGGAGAGCTTTTTGCTGTTTAAATCGAAGTACCTGTTCACATAGTCTAGAATATAAAAACAATCTACTGAAAAAAAAAGTTTTATTGTATTTAATGTATTATTAATGCTGCATTTTTWAAAAAATTGTCCTATTTTTAAAGTCAGGGATATTAGGCCATGACTAAGACATATTTTCTGTGTGCAATTATAAGTGTATATTTTGATATAATTTAATGAAAAAAAAGTTCCTTAACTCTACAGTTAAAGAAATATATTTTGAAAACTCACCAGAATAAAGAAAATATGGCATATAAAGATAAAATATGCACAAATGAGTTGCAGACAGAGAGGGAAAAAGAAAAAAATATAGTCTTTCTGGGTCATTCGTCTAAAATACTTTTCATAATACAGCTAAAGTGCTGAAGGAAACTGGACATAAATTCTGAACAGGAAAAAATAGCAAGAGATTCAGTAACCGGAAAAATTTCATGGGCTTGTTCTGTAGTCCTATTTTGTTATTAAATGCATTAGGAAAAGAAATTGGGTCTTTGGACTTTGCTTTTTGGGTTAGGGGAGATTAAAAAACCTATCATTTAATATTTTGTTTTTTATTTATGGCATACAAAACAACAAAACCCTCTCATTACTCCTGGATCACAAAGGCCCCCTAAGGAGAAGTAACCTAGTCTGTTCTTAAGACAAGCTTCATAGAGGGGAAAAAATGACAGCTGAAATCACTGGAAGATGTTTTAAATTCCTAATAAAAAATGACAGAGGTTTGTAAATTCTTCATCTTGTGTATACTGTCCTTCATGCAATAATAGCTGCGGCAGTCATTACCTTGTATATATGACCATGACTTTTTTTAAAATTTCTTTTTCTATCCATAGGATGCCATCCTTTGGCAGAGTGAAAGTGAAAGTTGGAAGGGGTAGCTAAGAAAGTCAATAAACCACGGATCCATGCCAACTGCTTTTTCTGTCTTTTTTCCTGACACTAGCCTGCATTTATTCTCCCTCTCCTGGAAGGGGAAAGCTAGATATTTTGCTTAACAGTTGTAGTACTCTTCAATTACCAGTAAGCTCCCAACAATGCTGAAAATGAAGTACAGGTCATAGCTGCTTGTTTAGTGTAGTAGCTTTGCTCTTTGGCAATAAACAGGAAGTTTATTATCCTTCCTATCTTTATATTCCTGTTGTAGTGAAATACGCCTCTAGATTGAATCGCTGACACATTTCTATTAAATACCAAGTTGGACCAGAATAAAACCCAACAGTGTTTAAAACAGATCTAGCCTATTTCTCAAAACATTTAGAAAAATATTTAATATTTATGTATGATTATGATCTGGTAATAGTTGCAGTTACGCTTCATGGCTACATCTCTGCTCACCAGCTCAGCTTGGCTTAAGGAAAAAAAAAAAAATCTTTTTTTCTGTCTAGGTAACATTTGAAAATATTTCGTTCCAAATATATGAAAGAAAAAAAAAATTATGGGAGGCTCCAGTTTTTTTCTGTTTTGTTTTTCTCTTTGGATGAAGCATTAAATTGTTAATGTCTTCACTTATATTCTAATAATGACCCAGTTAGTATCAATCTTCAAAACTAATTTTGAATTTTATTTTATATATACATGTAATTATACTGTCTTATTGAGGGTTTTTTGCTGTTTGGTTTTTTTTCACTTAAGTGAAGGGTTCAAATAAAGCTTCTGGAAAGTGTCTGATAGCAAAAGTATTGCTCAACCCACTGACCCGTGTTAAGCATTTTTGTGTTCTTCACAAAGGAGACACACCACACACCACACAACCAAGTGTGCTTCCATTTCTTTAGCAGAAATGTTTGTAAAAGCTTAGCACAGTTAGCTAATACTATGTAGTGTATTCTGAAAGAGACTCTATTAGTCTTCTTTCTGTACATGAATAATGCAAAATATTTTCAGACATTAAAATTTTTTTGAAAAATAATCATTTGAAATTCAGTTTTGATAAAACTATGTTTCTGATACAGATGTTAGGGAAAAAAACCTGAATGCTTTTGATAAAAGGCAATATACAAAAAGTATACAAATTTTAATTATTTTAAATAATATTATATGTAAATATATTTTTATAATATTTAATATAAAGAAAATCTGTGAAAATTACATTCCTTAGCATTTCAACATCCTATAAAACAGTAACAGGGAAACTAAATCACATGTAGTTTTGTTAGCTTAATGTCTTATCTATTTGGTCTTATTGTCTTAAAATAGCACTATTAAATACATAAAAAAGAGCCTATTTTGGAGCTCTTAGAGAACCACTTAAGTCAGTTGCAGTTTTCCATCTGGAAAGATTACAGATAGGATATTTAATCTGATACTCAAAAAAATGCACCATGGCAAGGGCAAATAATAAGGATCATTTCTAATACTTCCAACCAAGTATATGTTTAGTGTTGTAGGAATATTGGAAATAGAGGTTCTGCATGATTATGGGGAAAGTTTGAGAACCGTTATTTGTTTTTAATATCATACCTTTAGTATTGCTAATTTCCAACAACTGTAAAGAGCAGGACAATGGAAATTTTTTGAAGGAAATATATCATAGAAATGAATTAACAGAATTATATATTTGTGGACCTTTGCAGCTATGGTCTATGTCAGCAAAGGTATCTCATACATTTTATAATTTAGAAACAATACTGCCATCAAATTCCAGCATTTCTAAGACTGACAGAGTTAATCCTTAAAGCTTTATAATTTTAAAATAGAAAGATAACGACACCAGAATATAATATTTATTTTCATAAAAAGCATAAAGATACTATATACTTTAATGTGTATTTAATGAAAATCCAATAACAAATAATTCATAGGATACTAAATCATGGAATATATTGATATGGTTTCATATAAAATTTTTTATTAAAAATATTCAGAAGCAGTTGGAAGGAAGTCATTTCTCTTACATATTTCCATCAGCTTTCCTATAGAGCAGTATTTTTTTGTGTAATATGTCACTTACACAGTGAGTAAGCTCCACAAAAGTGGCAAAGCTTTGGGGGCTCATAGTCTTTGAAAACACTGACAATCTGAACAAGACATGCCAGCCTTTATCATTAATCCTTCCTTTGAGAGATGGAAAAGGTTGGCTCACAAGTTGTTCATTCTGAATATTTGCAACAGAGCTACCCTTACATTGTAGGTGGTAAAACTCTCATTATTATTACCACAGCAGGACTTCGAATGGAAATGTTCTTTCTACCCCACAAAGCACAAGAATGTCAAAAATTTTTAGGCTGTGAAGGAAGCTTAAATTTCTTAAAGTATTTTACCCTTCTATCTCTTAGAAAAAAAATTATATGCAAAATTTTAGCTTTTCTTAAGGAAATCAGCATATAGGGTAGGCAGAAGCAAGAACGGAGGAGAGGGAAAATAAAGAGAATTATATGCCTTCTTGTCACTGCTCTGAACAAAGAAAGAGAAAGACAAACAATAGCTGGTATGAAACAAGATTTAATTTGTGTTTAATTAGCAAGTTGAGAAGCACAGAGTTCCATCTGTTCTGCTAGGGGCTGGAATAAATACTGTTTCTTGGATTTGTGGGTCTACAAACAAAATCATTCTACTTCAATACCTGTGTTGCAAGAACAGATTATTATTTTGTTTTGGAGCCCCCGTTCTCCAGCATTACTGTTTTCTACAAAACAACTTCTTTAAACGTTTTCAAAACTACATTAAAGAAAGTGATTTACATGCTAGCTTGGAAAAAAACCTAGATAATGACACTGATCAATTTCTCTTTTATCTAATGGCATGTTCAAAAGAAACCTTTCACCTACAGCTTTAATGCATGAAACATTTGATATTGTGGCAGATCCTTTTCAGTTTTTAACCATTTTCGAGATACTTGATTTTTATATGGGAGTAAACTGTATTTATGAACTAAGGAGTGTCACAGCTACAAATCTTGCTACACATCTAATTAGCCCCTGAAGTGAGTCTTCAAGTGCTGCCACTCCATGCTGAAGGCAAAGATTATATTTTTACCTACAAAAAACCCTGCACTTCCTTTGACAACGAGTTGCATTTTCTGTCCCTCTGGAAGTCATCCTTGACTAACGGACTGTGGCACCTTCTGCATCAAATACTCAACCAGCAGATCCTAAAAAATTCCATTCAGAGCAGCTCACTTGAAATACAGGACTTTTAAAATATCTGAGATATTGAGAAAAGGTTCAACATTAATGACCAAAAAAAAGACGAAGAATATATTTTCTTATCTAAAGTATTACTAGGTCCGTATAATCTCTAAAATCTGGGGTCAATGTAGTTTTTTACTCTGTGACAGTCACCAACCGGTTCTCCTTCTCTTTCTAGACAGTAACTCCCTAACTTCTTTACTAATTTGTTGTTCCTAGATTCAGTAGAAGTCCTTAGTCCCTGCAGTTATACAGAGTTGGTTTCTTTAGAGAACAGTCATTGTTTCCTAGACTTGGTAAAATATTTTCCAGACAGCTGCTTATCTAAAGCCATTGCATTTGTTTGCTACAAACTGCCTAACTACACTACTCTAGAACCAAATGATTAAAGAGTTCAAGAACCTCGTAGATCCATACATATTACCTTACTAGGCAGGTCATAGCGTTCATAAGCTGCTGTAGATCAGTGCTATGACCATCACAGACGGCTTGAAATAGTGGAAAAAAGCTGCAGTTCTTTGGTCTTTCTACTTCTACTTAAGAAAAGGCTTACTTTTCAGAGCCAGAGGACAAAAGGAAAGTTGCCCCTCAATCTGTTAGGCCTGATGTATGCTTTTATTTATTGGATGTATGCTTTTATTTGATGGATGCACTTGTAGAATTTACTATCTTCTTCCTATGATGGATTTCAGTATGGAATCAAATAGGATGGCAGAAAAGAGCAAACTGGGATAGATTTTAACTTTCAGGCATACTACATGGTGAAATCTACAATTATTTTTACAATTACATTTTAATAAGAGAGATAATGTTCATCTTCCATAATCAAACAGCTCCTTATATATTGTTTGTTCAATAGATCATTACTTGAATTCTGCAGAAATATCTATCTTTATCATTTAGAAAAGTGAAAAATGCCATTGAATGTCATCAATAATATGTCTAATTTTTGTTCTTACCAACCTGAATGTATTCCTTTAACCTACCAGAAAGGTTTCATTTTACCTAGAGTTGATGTCTGATGTCAAGATTAGACAAAATGTACAAAAATTGAACWAGTTTTCCCTTAAACTCTCTGACTTCTTAAAATTGACCTCTATAGTTCCTCAGTTTTTATACAAAAAAGATCATATGGCATTTAAAATGGCTGACAATTTTAATATATGGTTCTTATAAAGCATACTATACCATTATTTATTAAGTCAAGACTGATCTCTTGATATGTAAACTTTGACGTAATTCATTTTGTTTTGCTCTGTCTCTCAATTCTTGACAGATAGGATTATATCAAAACTATTTTGAATATTAAACAGACAGAAATTTCCTTCAGCAATGTAAGCAAAGTAAACATATCGTAGAGAGAGTATTCAAATTTGAAAGCACAGCCMATTCTACTACAACTGTAAGTAAAAGTATTTTTAGATGTGTTCTTTAAAGAAAGATTATCTAAAAATCCAAACTACATCTGTTCTTCACTGGAAGCCCCAGTCTTATTGTGTTTATATACATAACATTTGATATAAAAATCAGTGAATGGTGTTTATTTCAGTAGCACAAAGTCATTTTTCCATGTCTATATCATACTTCCTAAAATAATGTTAAGCAAGAAAGGATCAGACAACCACATATCAAACCTTGCTATCAGCTTATCTTTATCCATTTTTTCAGAAGGTATTGGAACATACATTTTTCATACTCAGATTTGCTGTCCTCCAAATAAGTATACTGTGAACACACACACACAAAATTTTCATCAAGAATAACCTACTCCTCCTTAAATTTTCAAAATGTAAAAATATRAGCTAAGTTTAAAACCAAAACAAATATTCACTCTTAAGCCTCTAGACACTGCAGGTAAGTTTGATTTGACCAAAAGCCAGCACGCACAAAATCGAAGATAACCATCCTCAGCTGCCCTTAAAATCTTAGAAGGGCACTACTCTTAAACTACTTTTAGAGCAGTTTATATCTTTACACAGTACACAGAAAAGAGGTTGGTGGAATTGCAAGTAGGTTTAGAAGTCTGGGTAGAGCTTCAAGTACAGATATAGAATACCAAGTGAGATGAACCTTGCCCTGAAAGTGAAGGTTCAACTTTTATATTAGAAAGATGAGTCCTCAAAGGACCCCAAAACACAGACAAATGGAGGGAATCTGTATTTCCTTTGACTTCTAATCCAAATTTGTTTCTGAAAAGAGAAAAAGTAGAATTGTACCTTCACTTAGCAAAAAAATGGGTCTTAGCTGTGCTCACCCATTTATAAAATTTGTACATATAATTGAAATGATTTTAACTCTCACACACCATGCACAAAGACACATATACACTGTAAATAAAATAATGATGACAACAAGCCTGCTAGCTTTCTCCTGGTCAGATAAATTAACAGTTGAGTTTTCTGAAGAATCTCAAACCTTAGTTTAGGAAAAATCTCCAGAGCCATTAATTAAACCCTGTCAGGAAGTAATATAACACTGTTATTTGGAAGAAATTAAGTGGAAGAAAATAATGGGTTTGACTTTCCACTCTTACACTGGTTTCATGCAAATGTGAGATGAAAAATCAGAGCTAACATGCCTGGTTTTCCCAAATAGGCAGAACATCATACAGAATGAAAATGTTTTTATTATTCCTTTAGTAGATTATACCATCCAGTCATACCATACTGTATACTCAGCTGCTATCTTAATGTATATTTTTGTCATGTTCAATGAGATGTTAAAAGAACTGTAACTATATCAGAACTGTAAGTGGAATAAAAGGAGACTAAATGGTGATAAAGCAGCTGGTACATGAAATGAGTGGGACTTAAATTTGAAAATATCTATATCCTTTTTTGTGTGTGAGAGAAATGCAATCCAATTTGTGATTTGGGTCTCACACACTGCAGCTGGCATAGGAAAGCTTCCAGTATATTCTTCAAGCACACTGTAAGTCCTTCTCACTTAAGCTTCTCAAGATCGAAATGAATGCTCATTGTCTCTTCGGTAAAATCCTCTCTTTAATAAATTTSTGTCTCTAAATTCTTCCTCTTACAAGAATTGGTGATCTTCAAAAGACCTAACTCTAGCCCTTTGCTTAATTGCAGAGATCTAGGAGATTTGTTAAGTTTTTGTTTGCTGAACAGGGAATTACCTAGGATGATTTCATAAATGCTGAYTTGCCAAAAGCAAACGCATTTGGTCTTGACATATTTATGGAGGGAACTGTGTTGGCCAACATACCTCATTCCCTTGTTCTGGCTACCTTTGGGAAAAAAAGGTAGGCTAAATGTGATTTTCAAGTCTTACAGGTGCTTAATTTTATACTTAATCCAAATTTTCTCTCTGTCGCTTAATTGTGGATTTAGACTTAGATACAATGGCATTCCTACCTTTTTAGTGAAAGTTGTGAGCCAAAATGAGGGTCATGCCAGTACCTCCTCGTGCCTCTGGCCCTCAGCTCCTCACCTCACAGCTCTGAAATCATTCTTCATTGATGGGTGAGCAACTAATATTTTTTTTTTTTTTTTTTGAATACTTGAAATCAAGTATTCCAAAGCAGTTTTCTAAAATCCGGCATTCTATGAATGAATCACAGAGAGGAAACATGCAAACATGTGTGAACTATTAGCTCCTACTATATGCTGACTTTCCCCAGCTTCCTTAAGGCCAGGAGTATCCAAGAGGTAAAAGTGTTAAGGTGAAGTTTGCTTCATTCAGATAATAAATGGGAATGATGAGAAACAATTGCCTGGACAGTCCATTCTCTTCTGGAGAAATGGAAGGTAAGCTCTCTCTCCGTTCACCAGTTTTCTATACAGCCTTACCCAGTGATATTCTGAAAGCAGTCAAAAAGCTGAGGAATAAAAAAGTTCTATTTGCACAGCTCCCAGCTAGTCACACAGCATGGAAAGCAGATCCTGAACTGTGCAAGCATTTCACATGTATCATATTCCTACCCACAGGATTAGGGGTATGACAGAGTCCAGCATACAAGGCTAAGCTCCTGTCCTGGACTCTATTCCAGTGACATATCAGACGCTTCAGTTGCACTTCCACCAGGACATTAGAATTTTATTAGTGTATTATTTTACTCAGAGGCCACACAATAAGCCTTTAGCTGATTGCATCTATGCAAAGCAAGACTAGATTGCCATACCCTCAAATTTGTCTGGAAAAACACAAAACATTTTATGAATAGTGTCAGTAATTAAATAATACTCAACACCATATTTAAGTGCTCTGTGACAGCTAATGACAGCGGCACAGCTGTAAGAGCTCATGCTTTCTCAGAGATATTTTTAAACTCTGACTGCTGAAATTCCTCAAAATTACCAAAAACCCCCTGCTTTTAAGAATTCTTTCAGTGCTCCAAAGATTTCTGATGTCCTGCCATTTATATCAGATTCCAGAGTGCTATTTTTTCATAGTGAAATATATATATATTTATGCACACATTCAAATTCATGTATATATATTTAGTTKATATATAATTACTGGGGAAAAATATTCCAGTGAAAAAGTGACTGCATAAGTACTGCCATAAGAAAGATTTCTCAAGTGCATTTCTCAAATTTTGCAGGGTAAAGCTTTATCAAGACATTTCTGAATAAATGTCGAAAAAAAAAATCTTCTATAATATCAACTCACAAACATGCTGGAAGTACTGATCTACTTCACATGGTTTACCTTAAAATACAAAATACGTATTATTTTAAGAAGTCAATGCTCTTGAAGGCATAAATGGAATAATTTACCATTGACCTAGAAACTGCTCCGAAACACTTGCGTTGAAGTTTCACAACATCATTACGGTACTTCAGGAAAAAAACCCCAAACAATTAAAAGAGCAGACAAGTCCTGCAATGAAAGCAGGAAATATTTGAAAGCAGCGATGTTTCACTATGCTACTAAGCATAGTGACTGCGTAAACTGAGCTACAGGTACACCTGCAAGCGCTACTTCTCTAAAAAAGTATCTGAGAGTTGATGAAATAACAATCTTCCTGATTGCACTGAACTTGACATATCATCTGTAGCATAAGCTAGATGGATAGCAAATTTACAAGGCAGACAGGCTTTGGTCCTATGAAGATACACAGATGCTTATAGTCATGGATTAGGAATAACTTCCTTGAAATCAATGGTCTGTCATACAGAGAGGGGAGATTTATATTCTTTTACATTTTTTGCACAGTTAGGATCTTTATTAAGTTAGTATAACAATTGATTTTACAACAGAAAMGGACTGCTAACTCCCCCTTTAAACTTTCATTTTAAAAGACTGATAAATAAGAGCATGGATTTTCTCATGAGCATTTCCTTTGAACTTCTGAATTTCCTTTTCTCCTTAAATGCTTACAATACACTAGATATAATAGTAAAGCCCACCACTGTTACTCTAGAGACAGAGTCACAGACCACACTGGAGTCATGATAATTTAATTTGGTGATTCTGATTGACTAGAAGAGTGCAAACTGCTCTTTCTCCAGAAAGTAAGAGTTGTTTGAAGAGATAAAATCACATTCGGTTTAGCTTAGAGATAAGAATTAACCTAAAGGTGTAACCATTAGATCTAATACTGCCTGTTTTCAGGGTCATCCCACCRCATTTCCTCAGCACAGTTTTTAAATTAAAGATGCCCATGCCCACAAATCAGGGGACTATGGGTCCAGAGCTGTTTAGAAAAGTTCTCAGTATGTTCCAATGAGACTCAAACAGGACCAGGAGCTGTTGTTAGAAGACTTCAATACGCATCAGATTTCTCTGTTTATACAGGAAAGMAAAGAGCTGATGCAAATTGCAGCAAAATATAGACTAAAGGGGGGAATATATTTGTTTCCTTTATTTTCCACTTCTAGCAATCACATTTAAAAATTCTTACAGATAAGCATTACATTTAAGTAGAAGACACCTACATTAAGAGGGAAGGGCATTTAAAATTAGATAATCTAATGAAATCCTCCACTTGTTGAATAAAAAAGATTCTCAGTCGTTGTTTTACAAAGATTATAGATTAMATTTGGCACTAATACATTACTGATACTTTCATGCTTCCGCAGAACTAAGCTTCCCTCTATAAATAGCCTGTGAACGTTAAAAGTCATGTGTAATGGAAGGAGAGTTGGTTTCAGAGACCTGTTATGAATCTCCTCACAAGCCAAAAGTGAGAGAGAGGATGAAACTTGTCCTGAACCTCAAACTTCCAATGGAGGTGTGCTGCTCAGAATAGGGAAATAAGATGCAGTCTGTGAAGTGTTGCCACATATTGCTGTTCCTGGAAGAGTAAGAAAGGAAGTGGGAACTGTGAGAAACTTCCAACAATAGTTTTGTTGTTGGTTGGTTTTGTTTCAGTTTTTGTTTTTTTTTTTTCCTCATGGTCCCTGCTGATTTACTCTGAGCTTAAGAATATAATTCTGCATAAAGGCTATTTGGCCTATCTGCTGTCTAACTCCCCAAATGATACTTGTCAACAACTGCATACTAATACCTGGCCAAAAGTGTGTAGCTTTAAACTGTAACTTGAAATTATTAAAAGTCTATGACAAGAAAATGCCCTATAAGAGAGCAGGCTGAAAATTACAATTATCAGGGAACTTTACCACAAAGCTTATGTTTTTAGAAAATCACATAATAAAAGTGTTGAAGATGAATAAGAACTACATAAASAATCCAATTAAAGGTATCTTTAATAAGTAGCAAAACCAGACTAGGAGTTTTTTAATATTGGGCTAAATGTAAAAARTATATCTATCTGTTTATTTAATATGTAAACAGCCAAAATACGTTACAATTCTAGTCCACCTGGGACATCACCTTCAGGAGATCTAATTGCACAAATGCCAAAGATGCTGTGCACTACATAGTGTCCTGCTGGTAGTGAGAGGGTAAAAGCAAAATGCAGTGAAAATTAGGAACTTTGCCTTGTCAGGAGAAAACAAATGTTCATTTATTTAAAATACTGCTGGACTCATTTGCTACACAAAACCTCAATGAATTCTGTTACTTGATCAAGGCAGATTTTTGTGTCAGTTTGCATCTATTTATTTTAGAGAGCCACTGAAAGGTAAGATCACTTTTCTAAAGTTCCTTTGTCTGGAAAACTGGAATCAGCGTCAGTGAATAGTGAATATTGACAAAGCTTAGACTTATTATTGACTTCAGATACTACTTGTTTAGTGGCAGAGCTCTGCAGAAGTGAGAGTTCCTTCAAGGTACGTACAAACTGGGACAGGCTTTCATATTAGTTACGGTAAGTATTGTCTGCCGTCTAGTCACCAAAGATGTGCTGTGCTGTTCTGTGGTAGAGCACAGTATTGGAAGAAAAGACACTTGTTTCTACTGCATTCAGTAGCAGCTGTATTCTGCATATTATTCACTGAGTCACCCTTAGAAAAAAGGAACACAGTAGAAAATATCTCAAAACAACTTTTACATTTTGTTTTCTTACTATTCGAAGGATGCAACAACAAATAGTGACTTCTGAGAGAGACAGAAAAAAAAAAGAAGCCATATTGAGTACTAAACATGATTATACTATAGTAAATGCAAAATCCAATTAAGCTTTAACTAAAAACCATGACTGATGCTTCCAAAATTACTTTGATTAAAAGAGGATAGCTATTCAACTACTTGCCAGCAATCCAACTCCAAGAGGCAATTCAAAGCACTACTCCTCCATAATGAACCCATTACAGCTTCCCATCATACCTCTAGGAATTCTCATAAATCTCTTACAAATGGTATCTGTAGAGAAGCTTTCTGTGTGCTTGGAAAGATAYTATGTTTAAAAATAGAAGTAAAAAGTAATGTTTCTTGAGGGACGATCTATGTAGAATTGACAGATTCTTTAGTTAAATGGCTAACTTTTAGTTTGGTGTTCGTGCTCCCTACTGACCTGAATTTTTCCTTGGCTCCTTGATTAATAGTTTGGTTAAATGYATTGAGTTTTATACCATTATCTGAAATTTAAAAAAAAACAAAACAAAACAAAAAAACCCAACAAACTATTTCTGATCATCTCTCTGAGATTATTCCAAAACTGCTCATTCTTTCTTCATTCACTTATATTTGTTTGTGAGCTGTGTTAGTTTTATGCATGTGAGAAACATGAAGGTGAGTGTTRTATCTGCTGAAAGGAGAGAGGATTGTTTCTTCTGGTACTGAACCGGAAGCTGATGGAGAATTCCAAATTCGGTTTTAATATCACCCCTTGGTTTATTCAAACTTAAAAATCTTTTGGTCTCTTTTACTGACCAGCTGAAAATTCACAGACCATCTCAAGCAAGGTACAATGTTCCCAGTCTGAGAAGATGAACATATGCACTACTGTCATCAGATCTTTATTCGAAGCACAAAGGTTTATGTTGACAACTTCACTTCAAGCAATAGATGTGTGTATGTGTGTGTTTAGTGTAAGTTACTAATTTCACTCTTTTGCTGAGCACAGTTTAGCGGATATTTAGCTTTCTGCTCCACTGTTCATTACAGTGCTAGCCAAGCCATCCAAGGCTTCAGGCCAACAGAGGCCATATATGTCTTCAAACCTGATGAGATAGATACATCAAATTTGTCCACTCAGCCAATCTGGAATTCAGGTTCCCAACTACATGAAACAGAGACTCAATTACTAACCTGAAATGATTTTCTGTCTGCCTACTACTAATATAAAAGTATGCTAAAGAAAAGAGGTTTCCATAACTTAATGTCAAAAAATCTTTTTCTTTGCTTCATCAAAACTGTACATTAATACTTTTTTATTTGCTCAGAAATGTAACATCCTAATAATAATTTTCTCTACATAATATTTATTTTAATAATAGAGTCCTAGGAAAATAATAAAACACATTGCAAATAGAATGCCTTGAAAAGATTCATCTGAAATGACTGTATGACATTAGAGAGTCAACATAGTCTTTACCAATATAGTTATATTGACAAAGATTAGCTCAGCATAGGGAGGCTTATCTTTCTGGACTCCTTCAGAGGAATACACTCTCCTATAATACGATTTGGGACTCACAGAACTCGACCCTTATTCTGAAATGCTGTTTATCAGARCCTGCCATTACAGAAATCAAGTCTACATTAGTGTTTCAGTTTGCAKCAGGGGGTCTGAAGCAAATTTCCCYATTGTCTCAACTTGCTTTGGTTTGCATCATGAAGTGATTTCAGAGTGCCCGAACTGGATCCCTCCTGGACGAAATGAAATTGAAAGATGATCTCTGAGAGTCCATCTAATGCTTTCCATCCATTCGTGGATGTTCAGCCAATGGGACCTGACTAGAYCTATTCCAAAATAACCCACCTGGCCCCCAAACATGGATGACACAGACATCRGATCCTCCTCTTCTGCTCTAGAGATTAACTTTTATTCTGCCACACTACTTGCTGATGGAGACATAAGCACAGGAATCCAGATCAAGTAGCTTCCCTTACACCTTGGTTAGGCTTATAGCACAAGCRTATCTCTACAGGTAATCACACCCTCAATGCATTTTCAGTGCCATTGGCATCTCCTCACCATTCTGGCTTTGCTCAGCACCAACACTGTTATGGCTGATGGTGTAGACAAAGTCATTCCTCACACTCTGCCACCACCATGCATGCAGTATTAGAATACTAAATTTAAGAAAAAATAAAATAAAATCAACTCATACTTTGTTAGACCTATCACTAGAAATAACACATTTCATAGGAACAAGCACTCTTAGTCATGTGAAACCGTATAATTCCTCCTAGTGAAAAAATAAAAACAGATCACTTAAATTTCCATGAATCAGTAATTCTAATTCTTTCAGTGGAAATACTGAATCCATGTTTTTCTCATTTGTTGACATATTGAGTGAATCATAATATCAACTGAATTATGTCAGCTGTCATTTCAAAACAATCCTAGCCTCATAGTCCTCCATAAATGTTATGCCAAGCATAACTGCCAAYTGAATATTGAACTAGACAGGAATAGATCAGGCAAAATAAAATTTATTTACTGAAATCACTACTAAGAAATTTAGTATTAAAAATCTTGGGATGTATATTAACACTACTCCATTCAAAATGAAAATACAACCTATGAATAAAGGCAAAATTGAAATATTTACTTTAATGCTTCTATCACAGTAATTTCCCAAAAATAGACATATCTATAGGCTAATAAGKTCCTCAGCAAAAAAGTTTATTCACATCACAACTTATTTAGAACCATTAAAATAATGCATTTTATTGCTTGCCTTCAATCATAGGACAGTTCAACATGCCAAGTATTTTGCATTGTCTGTCTTCACCTGCTTTTTTCCTTGCCTTAAGACAGATGTAAGAAAAAGAAGAAATTTGCAGGTACATCACCCACCTCTCAACATCATCAGCTGATGCTGTTGATAATGAAGACTGTATGAGTAAATGCTACATGAATAACAGGCAAGCAACAGATCCTCTTGCCTTAGAAATTTATAAACTAGGTACAAAAAGACTGTGAGGACAAAATGCTTTATGTAAAATAAAGTGAATACTGTTCTAGTTAGTAAATATACTAATTCCATTTACTTATTTTTTCCAAGTCTAGTAAGTTGTTTCTATGCAACTRTATCTTTCTCTAGACTATATCTTTCTCCAAACGAAAAACATTTTTTTTAAGTGCTGATATACAGTATTTCCAGCTCTTGAAGGATATCTAATTTGCATAGGCTTATCAGCTGATGTAGAGGGCTACATTTACGTTCTTATAGCTGACTAATTCAGGCTTTCAGACAGTGAAAGCTATACCGAGAAGAATTTTGAAGTTGAAGTTATACACGGTACTAAAAGCTAGTCAAGACAGCACTAAAAGCTTCCAGATCAAACACCCTCTTTTACTAAATACCAGGAAGTTGTACTGTCCTCTACTTGGTCCAATGTGTAGCAAATCAAGAAGAAGGAGGCAGTATGATCTAGATCTGAGACAACTACTAGGAATATATTTGAAATGTACAATGAAATCAGCAAATTACTTACACTTTCCTCTCAGACAGGGATGGGAAAGCTTCAGCAGTGCTGTATAGCAAGATTGGTAATATTCATCAAGGGAAAAACCATGCCATTTCCAATAGATTATCATCACAATTTATACAGGGTGTTCAGGACACAATCTGTGCTCTCAGAACAGGCTATGCCTCTATTGTTCTGTTTTTCCCTATAAGGAAAGCTTATTATCCAAGCATTCTGCTACCTCACTCTATACAGCTTGTGTTCAGTTAAGAGAATGGACCAACCAGTATCAAACCAACACACATTATTGTGTAATAATCCTTAGTATTCTTACTATTCTGGAAAATACCAGTACATTTCTTCCTCTAGCTTTATTTTCTATGCAAATTATGGTAAAAGAAGCCCAGGTTCAGAATCCAACACTGAAGGCACTTCTGAAATTGAGCCAGAAACACGGTTTCTAGCTATGATTCAGAAACTGTACCATGATCCTATTTCTGGAATAGGAGGAAAGCACTCCTATTGCTATTCCTCCTGCTGGTCCCCTGCTTTTATTGGTCACATCCACTCAGCTGCAAAAGAAACAGCAGCTCTGTTTTAGCCCCAGTGCTTCTGGCAGAAGAAGGAAAGGTACTTTCTGACTCTTTACTCCATTACTTTGCAAAGTAGAATCGGCCACACTGAATGACAGGAATTCTGCATGGGAAAGGTTCATTGACTGCTCTGCTTGGTTACTGTTCCGTTTCAACACATGAAAAAATGCTATTATATGGACAAAATATTTTTGTGTAATAGGCAAAAGAAACATTTACATGAATATTGACTTAAGACACAAAGCCTTTAAGCTCTTCCTATTTTGTCTATATGTATTTTAAGGTCCTGTACTCTTTGCTTACTCTAATTATCACATTTTTGGAGTAAACAACATAATTTACTAAGTCTCTACAACTGAAAAATACTATAGACAGAATCCTTCTATGCTCCATTATTTTCTTAATTGTTTTTTGGAAAGCATGTGTCTGTGCATGTGCCTATGTTTAGTTTCGTCTTGTGGCTTTTGGGGAGAAGGATTAGTTTTCCTGATTTCCACTAGCAAATTCATGGTAATTAGGACTATCTTAGAACCATAATGTTTCTCATTTCTTCCTTAAGCAATGTGTATTTCCACCCAGAGGAGGACGCAAATGTATCTATAGATCAAAACAGTCAGTTAATATTCAGTCAAGTCACCTTTCCCAGTTCACTGCATGCAGAACAGCATATTCATAAAAACTATCAGACCATTTTATTGACTGGCTGGAAAAACAACTGTGGAAAATGTGGGGCCATGCCACGCCACTGATTTTTAAGCAGGAAGAGGGTAGGTGGTGACAGTTGGAGCAGCTCTCAGCACGATTCCAGCTAAAACTCAGAAGCTAACCAGAAAACAAGTAGCTTTTCAAAGATACTCCCTGTGTCACAGGTGTGGACAGGATTGCTGGTGGTGAGGACATTGTCTTTCATGAGCTTTGATGGCCACAAATCACAATTCTCTGGCACAACAGAATTACACAAAAAAAACCCTTGTGCAAACAAAATTATTTCTCTAGATACTTAATGCACATTACATGTTCACAGTAACACAGTTTTAGGGCTTTTTAGCCGAACACTTAGACGATGTTCTTATTTTCCTGTCAGCCTGAATAATTCTGTTCCRTTTTTGGAGTCCAAGTGCCACATTCTCACCAACTCAGTAAAATGATTAAACCTACTAGTTGTCAGTATAGGTGGACTGATTAACAAATGCTCAGTCTTCTCCATTTTACCAAAAAAAAAAAAAAGGCACTACCAGATGAAACTTACTGAAAGTTTATTTGGTATAACATGTTTTAATGTATAAAATTTTTAAATATTTCTCCTTCAAAATTTTATAATTGTTTGAATACAGAGAACTAATATTTTGGGGTACATGCAGATTAACACTGCATTAACATGTCTGTATTTGAGCAGAAAATCTTTAAGTTTGTTCTTCACAAAACAGGCAATAAAAATACATATCATAGAATAATAATAGTAAATAAGAATAAATAACACTCACTTGTAATGTAAGRCCAGCCTCTATTGCCATTTGTCATTTATTTCTGAGTAAAAGAGCCAGTAAGCGTATTCTTCAACTATTCCTCTGAAATTCCTACATTCCAAAATTATATAAAACCCACTTACATGGCTATAAATATTTCCAAGCTATTTGCAATGCAAATCACTTTATTATTGTCTCCTGCCTTTGACACTGCCCAGACTTTTTAATGACTTTTTTTTTGGCTACAGGGTAAAGCACTGGTCCAGCATTACTATTTTCTGTCACTGTTAACATGTCAGAAGTCTTTAAAAGCACCTCATTGTCAGCCTTTCTGCCACTGTTATTATTTACATTCACTAACACAGCTTTCAAACCTTCTGAAGTCTACAAGAACCTACATGATCTGTACCACAACTTTTTGCACACAAAACCAGTTATTCAGTTGACTCCTCTCATAGTTGGCCTTCTAGTGATGTTTACCATCATTACTGATCCAAGTTACCAATTGGCTATGGACTTGCAGCTTTCACAAAGAACGCCTCTAGTACTTTTACATGATGTTTCTAAAAAAACGTACTGTGCCAGTGTGTTAAGCAAGAAGAGAAAAATCTTTATTTAGGCAAAACTAAGGGAGAAATCCCATGCCTGGCAGAGGGACACTGAAAGGGGCGGCCCACATGCTCAGCCAGCTGAAGGGTTCGAGATGAGAACAGTTCCACAGTTCTTCTGTGGACCTGGTGACACAGCATTGAAAGTACACACAAATTTTTGGCTCTACTCTGCATGTTATATATGGTATATTTTCTACAAGTGCAATTAAGTCTGCATAGAGTAGGAATAGAGCCATCAAATACACATTTTACAAGAATTTAGTATTGGTACGAGTGATCACGTCAGGTACAAGGCGATTAATAACCCACCTCCATCACCAAAAATATATTTTTTTCATAGAACTGGGGATTTCTGCAAAGAAACTCAAAAGCTGTTGTCTTTGATATTAAATTATATTGCACAGAAATATGCGAGGCAATGAAATAGTCAAAAAGAAAAGTTATGGCCTACTAAACAGAATAGCATGGCATACCTGCCCAAAGCATAATCCAATGATAAATGTATGCTAGTAAGTGCAATTGTAAATTTTAACAAGATACACTTTCTCTTACAGGAGAGGCTTTTTGTTTCATTTACTATTTCCATATAAGAAGATACATGAAAGAACAACAGGATTACTGAAACACTAAAACTACAAGACAGTATAAAACAGACATTCTGGGTAAGTATACGGTTCATTTAAACTATTAATATAGGAATTAATAGGAAAACTAATGACTGCATCTAGTATTTCTTATAGAATATGCTGTTTTTCACACAGCTCAAAGCACATTCTGTACTAGAAAGTACCATTTTTGTTTGCATTCCGTTGTTAATTCACTATCATTGGAGTGTTACATTTAGTTCCTAAGAAATAAAAAACAGTAGTAATCAGTATCATGGTGATAGATATGTTTTATGTATAGAAACGTTTCCCAGTTTCCCAGTAACCCAGTTTCAGACCTTTGATCAGCAATGCACTTTTACAGTAGTTCATAGTGTATTTACATTTTTATGTCATATGAATATTTTAGGATTTCTCTGCAGGTTTTGTAAGAAAGTTGTTTTATTTCTTTATAGACTTTCTGATCATCAGATAACTTTAGAAAATTGCTTTAACCTCCCAAGGTTTCAGAAAAGACCAGCCCTTACTTCACTACTTGTTAGCAAAAAGGAGTATACTCCAGTTTTCCTAAGAGTTCATTTATAAACCACAAATCTCATCTGACTATAAAATGGGCTAGTATTGCTTCCATATATTTGGAAGTTTATGTTTAACATTTATGGAAACTGTTATTACATACTGCTGATTTCAAAGCTAAAGGTGCAGCCGGATCCATGAGACCCCGTGTACTGCCGCAATCTGAGCGTGTTTGTCTCTCTCTACTGCACATGCCTAGTTCCTAAGTTCTGCCTATTGGCAACTACTTTTAGCTCTCATTTAGGTCTGTGCTTAGATCTGTGCTTTAGATATGTGCTTAGCTTAATAATTGAAAGTTACGAGAGTTAAAAATACTGTTCATAGAAATACTTCATTTTTTTTTTCTTTTGCAAAGATGCTGAAACAGAAAAAAATCTCTTTCAATTTCAAATTATGTTGAGATAAACATCGTGTACAATATTTTGAATGTTTAGAAGTTGTGCAAGTTAGTATTCACATGTATTAGTGTAGACAACCAATTTAAGAAAACAAAAAATATTTACTGGATATGATAAATACCAATGTAAACTTAGGTTGCTTTTAAATGATGAAAGYAGTGTTACACAACTTTCAAAAATGAAATCTGAAATTTCAAAATTAAGTTCCTTTGTGCTATGCTTTCATAAAAAAGGAACCACCCTCAAGTTCTCTATAAAAACAGCTTGATTAAAAAATATTTTTTCAGTGCATTAATGTTTCCCATTTCATAACCAATAACCAAGTTGAAAATAACTCTTTTCTAATCCAAACTTTTCCACCTGTATCATTATTTTGTGCAAATAACCGCTAAATACAGTGAAATACAAGACCAACCAGAGAGCAAGGCAACGTTACTACTTGGACTTTGAAGTTTACAATGTTCATGAAAGATACATGCTCACTGTGGGGCTGCTGGCAAACTAATTTATCCACAGAGAGTAGCAGAAATACTATCTTTTTATCAAGCTTGAAGACAAAAAGAAAGAAAATCACTGCTTTCTGTTATATAGCTGCAGAAGTCTGCCAAGGTTGGCACAAGCAAATTGAGATGAAACAGAGATATTGAAATACAAAGCACTTAACTTTGGTATTGCCTTGGTTATTATAAAACTAAACCTTGTTCATAATAGCGTTACAACTCCTTCCTTTCATACAGTATATAACTTCTTTGTATGACCACTCTCATATAGTTTTCTATTTTAATTGCTTTGATCAAGCATAGTCTAGGGATCAAAGGTTAAGCTTCTTTTAATTATAGCAGGTGGTTCAGCAAATCTACTGAACCAAATCATGCTTTTAACATTTGCAGAATTTCAGGACAGATTTCCTGAGCAGAACAAAGGTACTAGGAATTTCATAGCTTTAGGATAGTTGCAGATGTTGATGTAATTTTCAAATTCAATACTTTTTCTGAACACTAGGTGTCCTGGAGACCAAAGAAGCTAATAAAACACAACAAAGTGGGACAGAAGGGGGAAGTGAAAAAACCTGTTTATTCATCCTGTGTTATTGCAGGTGAAAATATAATTTTAAATGTTGCAATTAGTTGTCGAGAAATTCCTTGTTAATTTCATCTACTAAAAATAAAGTTCATCAGGCAAGAAAATCTCTGAATTTGAAAATTTATGGCAGACTTCTAATTTCAATTAATGCTCACTTATAAAGTGAACACACTTTATAAAGTTGATTTTAAAGCATATGATTTAAAGCATTTGATTAAGATCTTAATAAATGCTCAAAAACTTGTAGAGATATCCACTAATTATGATTCTCCCCAGCCCAAGTGCTCTGCTAGATGCGTCCCTGCCAGTCTGATTCCTTAGCCAGTTAGAGGCCCATTCGGTCTTATTTCCTAAGTACATCAGTGAAATGCCAATAATAAAGTTACAACTTGCACACGTGCTTTGTGCTTCTTTCAGTACCATTTTTGTTGCTGAAAGAATTAATATGTTGCATTTTTGAATCAATGTACAATTAATTCAGCTGCTGAATCATTACATCAATGTACAATTAATTCAGTAGCTTAATCACTCATTACCCTCCATCAGTCAGAGTTCAGGCCCTCATCTCACAATTTTTGTATTTGTTCAGTTTTAAACATGCTAGACATTGGCTGCTAAGATTATTTTTACACATTTAGGTTAAATACCAGCATATATATTTCAAATTAAGAACCATTAAGCTGTCCCATAACTTTGCAAGCTATTTAAATGAAAGAAATTCTCTGTCTCAAAGAGATTACAATGTAACATATAGAAACAATAGAATAGGTAAGAAAGCAAAGGGTGAAAGTAGTTTAAAACAGATCAAAACAATTAACAAGTCATATGAAGTCCTTCTCAGCAATTATTACATTTGTAAGCAAAGACTGAAGTAACTCAAGAGGGAAAGAGAAGATGCCACAAACATGGTGGTCAAAAGCTAGGAAGCAAGGAACGACGAAGCCAAGGCAAGAACTGGAAAGTTGCTTCACATATCTTTCTTTATACTGCACATATGTAAAATAAATAGAAAAAATAATTAAAAAAAGGCATCACAGAAAAACACAGGCTTTCTTTGGTCTTTTTTTTTTTTAAATTTTCAGGGATTCTTTTAGCACTGATAACACCAAGCTGTTCTAGAACACAAACACAGACTGTGCTGAATTAGCAGCTTTACATTCCAAGGTCATTTAACTCTACATTGCTCATTAAAGTATCCACAACGCAACAGCAAATTCAGTTATATTTCCCTTTTATTTATTGTCCCCTCAGCTTAAAAATCAGTGGAAGAAATAATTTTTAAAAGAGAATTTTTTGTATGTGGGATAATGTCTACAGTATTCACAGAGATTGCTAGTAGCAACAATACATACTGTAAAAAAATTATATACTTCATTGTTAGCACTTACTTTCATAAAGTGCCACATACTAAAATAGTTAATTTGGTATCACAACCAAACATCCTAATGTTAGTGACTTTTTCAACTCGATACACTCAGAAAGAATACCTGACGTCAAGAACTGTGTTTAAGAGCATGGCTACAGGAGGCTGTACAGAATATTTAGATGTCAGTGTGTGAAAAAAGTAGTCATGCTGTAGAGGAACAGGCCTGGGGCATTCATGTCTCTGAATCACTGCCAGGATCAGCAGATCGTCACTGTTAGGAGGATGCCACTTTTTCTGCACAGCCCTCAACTATCATTTGAAATCACTGTAAGAAGGGCAAGACAGTACAATTAAAAACAATGGATTAAAAGAAGACAAGAATGAAATGCAGTTATTGGACCCAAAGAATGGAGTACCTGTATTTTGTGAAAGAAGTTTGCCATGCGTTTTATGATCCACTTTTAATTGCCTCAGATTGTTTGCTCTGGTAGCATACAGAGGATTTATTACATATTAAAGACATCACTCTACAATAGCATAAGGTAACCAAAAAGACAAAACCGTTATACAATCAGTAATGGGAAGGTTATTTAAATCCTAACTGTATCAGAGGCTGAGCTGAAAAAGCTATTGCCACTTTAAGTAGTGGAGTGTTTGAATTGCCCTGCAGGGCCAGAGTGCTGTAAGGAGCAGCTGGGGCAGGGTGGTTGTGGTTTTTTTTTTATTATTGTTAAATCTTAATGTAGGATTACATGGTTTTCCAGAGCCAAGGCACTGAAGATTTCTTTTAATTAAATGCTACTGAAAGATGGTTGCAATTAGACTGGTTTGCACATTAGATTTAGAGCATATAATAAATTCTTACCTTTAGCTAAGCACACAAGCTTACCTACCTGAATGAGGCAAAACTTGGCTTAAAACTGAGAACCTTAATAATCCTAACAATAGATTCTGCTGTTCTGTCAATTGCACGTGTATGATTACTATCCACATGAATCAAATTAAGCAGCAGCTAGCATGAAACTACATTCAGGATTAATATAAAAAAATCCAGACAGGTACAACATACAAAGTTTTAAAAAAATTTTTTGTATAATATGAATTTGGAATTTCTGATAATGCCAACACAGAACTAAACAGAAAGACAGTGTGGGTCCATCTGAGGAACTGTAAGTCTAAGGAATTGTAAGATGATAATATTATTGGGAAAGACAATCAACAGCAAAATCATCGTGAATGCAATTTTATGTTTGTTTAGGAACAATTTACATGCTGATTTTTTTAAGGCAGCAAACTTACTGTGATGATACTGATTTCTTACCTATTTTCAACTACCAATACAAAACTAATTAACACATAAGCTTCTTAACCTATTAGCTACTCTTACTCAAAGTTTACCTATCGTTTAAGTACCAAGAAAAATCCTTTCAGTTTTATTAAAGTTCACTTACCTGAAAAGTATAAAACCGGGTCCCATTAGGAGGATGCACTTTAGGAGAGGCAGAGACGGTGTTCATATCCGAGAATATCATTTCTGGTCACACACACAATACAATCCACAGAGAGCTAGAGATGCAGAGTAGAGTGCTAAGCTCGGAGATAAATCCTTTCATASATTTAGGGAGGCAATCGTACAAAATGCAGTCTGCCCCATCCGTTCAGACGTATAGTGACAGCGCTTTGAATTCCCCACTCCTACATCTGTGAGCTAAACTGTAAGGTCATTGATCCCTGACCTCTAGCTCAGCTAGCCCTTCAAAATATGCACAATGAATAAAAATTAGAAATGCCAAAGAAAGAGAGCTAGAACCTACAGTACATGGAGCTTGTGCAGAATCTGGCAACGCTTTGGACCTGCCCATCTGTTCTCAGTGATAATCACCTCCCTCCACCACAGCCTTGCAAAGTGATTATGCTAAGCATCCCAGTTAACCAATAACACACAGTTTCATTTCAAGCAAGCATGCACAGTGAAAAACAGAGGACCTCTTCTGACTAACCTGAAGCATGCCTTGTGTTCAGTTTATAGCTGTATTTGATAACAATAATAATTTTATCATTTCAGTTGCTGATAGCTATGTTAACACATACCAGCTTGCTTTAAATAATATGAAGGTGGTTTTTTTTGTTTTGACTGTCTTGCCTCGATAAAAGAAACAGCGTATTGCTCTCCAAATTAATGGTTTTTATAGTGCTTAATTTTTTGGTGCTACTACAGGCTGCAAATAGTGRGCATTAAATATTTGTGAGACTGTTTACAGAGCTACAGTCAGTTTAAATATAATACACATTATAAGCCTCTCTCTTCTCATTCTTTTCTAATTCTTTTTTCTCATCTTCAGAYTGAATCTCTCTTTAGGAAAGGTTTACCTAACATTACTAAGTATAAGGCTGAAATTTTATTCTGAGCCTTACTGTGCTTCACAAAGCTATAGACCTACAGCTTAGCTCATTAGCTATACACAATATCTTTTAAAAAAGTTATTTTTCAAGGTCGGTAATGCTTGTGAACACCTGCACTGAACAATCCAAAAAGCATTCATTGCCTTTTTTCTTCACACACAGATCGTTTGAACTACATGAAAACATTAAAGAAAATAATATTCAAAGAACTTGACACCTTTTAGCAACAAAAAATAAGTGTTCCATTTACAAAAATTGAAAAGTAGAGTTTCAGTAAAGGGTAAAAAATGTAAAGATGTTGGAAAACTAACTTTACATGTTCTGTCAAGCACTTTGTATTTTATTCATAAGGTTTAAAAGAGAGACAGAGAAACCACTTAAGAAATGGTACTTTCAAAATGAAACTTGTCAAAAATCTAAAAGCCTGGTGAATTGCCAGGCTGCCTCTGGTTTTTATTCCGTTTTATCTTAATGCTTTTAGCAACTGAAGATAATACAACTTCTAAAGTAAAATGACTATGAAAGGAGTTGGGATAGATGCAGAGATGTCTGTCTGTTTAAATGTGTATGCCAGTGTGGCGCATACCACAATAATCGTATTTTGTAAGCCAAAGAGAAAAAATCCTCTTGGATCCTAGTCACGTCTAACAGTTTCTTATAATTACCATGATATTGCTTCTATAACATTTACTGAATCAAAGTAGAACTACTGTCTGGAACATTTTCTTGAGAGCTAGATTTCAGATTACAGATTATTCTCCCCTCTTTGTGTTCTCTTCCAGAAGATCTAGATGCTGATATTAGCAAAGGGGTCCCTCAACTGGTCAAAGGAAAGATACCAGATTGTTCATAATCTGAGTATAGAAGCTTTTATTCTGAGCTGATACTTTCTCCTTTATAATCTACCTACCAAACGTGTGCTATTTCCCCACAGTGCAATGAATAAAGTTTCTTTTATGGACACTTAAGATCGTTTGCCCTGAAAGATGACAGAAATTTACCTCTTAGTTTCCTCACCAAATGCATAATTTGAAGAATTCATGTGCAAAATCCCACGTACATTTCTCCAATAGACAATTACTTTCACTACTAAATAACTGTACCTACTAGTTTGAACTTCTCTTGCTCCAACTTTCACAACCTCTCAATCCTTGTTTCTACCAGGGATATAGGAAACTCAGTTCATCTTCCCATATTGGCATTTGCTAAACCTTAAGCTAGTTCATTCCTAAATAAATATTGTCAACATCTTTAAGAAATGGTCAATACCAAAGTCAAACATAACTGCTCTAGTGACAGTCTCAATAATGTCTTCCACGATCATAACACTACTGCTGTATTTGACTTGCTAGTTCCCTATTTGTTCCTCAAGGACTGCACATCTCCTTCTAGCTGCAGCCTTCCACTGGGAGCTCTTATTGGGATCACTGTCCACCATGACTTAGCTGCCCATTATTTTGAAAAAATTACTGCTTTTCAAAGTACCGCTCCTGATCTTTTATCTGGTGATTTGGCTTTCCTGCTTAGGTGAAGGAATTTGCATGTAAAAAAACCACCACTACCACCACCAACCCCCCCCCCCCGCGTTTAAATTCCAATAAACACATCTCCCTAGCTAATCAGTATAGATCTRGAGAGAAGGCATGGCATTATAACTGTTGTTGTGTCTCTTCACTAATTTTTACCTCATGTGAAAATGCTCCCAGTAACGAATATACACTTTCTTTTGGCTTACTGCAAAACAGGCCAACACGACATTCTTGCAGGACTCGCACAGAATCAGAACGTAATTTTGATGTAACACTCAAACAGCTTGAAAACATTTGTGTAAAAGAGTGTTCTTCTGAAAAGCRTGAAACCTCTCAGGAATCGGTCAGAGTATAGGTAAATTCAGTAAAGTATGAACTGATGCATGGCAGAATGCGTGTTCACAATTACAGAGACAGTCACATTTCAGAAAAGCCAGCAGCCCCAAAGCTGGGATTCAGCAGTCTCCTCGGAACAAGGTGCTGAAACCAGGTCTCCCATGTCTAATTGCATGCCACAACCACTAAGCTGGGTATCAAGCAACACGGCCTGAAAGCGAGCAGAAAGTGGAACAGAATAAAGGAAACTGAACAGACCCAACAGGACAAATGGAGAAACAGAGCTACAGGCCATGACTACAGCTCAGTGGTAGAAGCGCTCACAAAGGATGTAATCCCAAGTCAAATACTTGCCCCAGTGAGTCTTCCAATGAATGATTTAATTATTCCATGAAGTTAAAGAGTTGTAGTGGAGGAAAAAAAAATCTCCTATATGAAAAGAAAAGAAATCCTACATGTTTAAAAGTATGAGATGTGGCAATGCTCCTGAGATGGCTTTAGTTCCAATTACTTTTGAATGTATGAGTTACCAAGCTCTGAATCTCTACTATGTGTGTTATGTTGACTTTGCATTTTAATTAGATACCCCTCTCCAAAACTTTCAGTGTGGTATATTTTTAAAAAAACTAGTATTCTTTTTTRATGTGTAGCCTACTATTTTTTATAGTAGATGATACAAAAATGTAGATGTATGTTGATATACGTAGATATGTAGATAAATATATGTGTTAAAAAAACAGTAAGTTACACATCAAAAAGGAAGGAATATATATATATATCAGACCATTATGTGAAGTACTTTGAAAATTCAGGGACACTAATAYAAAAACTTGTATCTCTGACTGCAGAGACAAGATGCACTTTTAAAATTGACAAACACACTTAGCTTTTTAATATGCTAGTGCTTGTGTGATATAGTTTCTCTTCAGAATATGTAGTGCAAGAGAAAAGCAGATGTTTTGAGTTAAGATTTAAATCACCAGCTCTTATTAAATTAGGTGAGTAATTATCCAGAAACACGGACTTTATATCACATACTGTTCTCATTTCTGTCTCTGTCAGGGAAAACCATGTTAAAGAAACAYGCCTTCCTCCAGGAGCAGTGAGAGCGTGTGATTTTCAGAACATTAGAGGGCTTTCACATTAAACCTAGACCACATCACTTTTACTTCACAGACTCACAGAAACCCTACTAAGCTTCCAAAATCTACAATACTCGAATTGATGTTTCTTTAATATCTGCTGTTGTAGACATCAATATAGAGGGACTACCATATGAGACATTACTCATCTGGCTAAAATTCCCTGAATTTGCTTTAAACTTAAAACTGTTAATGTTTAAAGAGTTCTGATCTCCAACTATTAATGGCTGAAAAGATATTAAACCTCTACCACAGTTCAGACAAAAGATATTCAAATTGCATATCAAAGTGCAATGAGTATCTTCATAAAGTCACACATCACATCTAATTGTTCTCCATATCCAAATTAATTTACAATTCCTTTTAGCTCATTTAATGAAGTTCTACACTAAAAGTATTTCCATTTTTTTCCATCAAAAAAGCAACATAAAAACATATTATGACGAATATACTTTAAAGAATGTATAAAACTCATACATATCAAGTTTCAGAAACTAAACTTTCCCAGCTGGTATAGCTCCCAGAAAGTGAAGTGGGAGGTAGAATTAAGGAAAATGAAACATAGTACAAGGAAGTTTTTGCTTCCTTTCAGCCTTCTGGCACAAACAGAAAATCCTTTTAGAATGGAAGATTGTAGAAATAGATCAGCTTATTTTATTGATAATAAAGCCTGTTATTCATCCTGTTTCTGTAATTAAGAGCTGATTATCAACATTTTCCATCATTGTTCTTTGTTGCTTTGTATCTTGAATATACAAATGCCAATGCTTGTACAGGGAAGCGTGTCTTACAAGAGCAAGTGCTGGTACCAAGTCAGTATGCACTTAGGAGCCCTGTTTTAACCTTAAACATAAGGATTTGTGTAACCTATGAAGGCAAGTACACTGCAGAACAAAATATCTTCTGTTAGCTGTATAAATTGTATGTCAGCAATAGTAAAGGATAAACCATGCCTCAACAGGTGTATTCTGTACGATGGCTTCCCTTTCAAGCACAAGAACAATGACTGAAGCTTTCAGAGGAAATGCAAATATGAATGTAATTCCTTTTTGAAGTACCCGTGCTTTGTTGTATATACTAGGACATTTTACCAAGTATTGCAATTATTTTGAAAAAACAGAGTCAACTGACTAATCAACTTCAAACTTTCATAACCATTTCTCTTTTAAATGGCAAACTTCAGAATTCATTTTTCTAACACTAACTATCTCTATGCTATAAAAGGTCAATAAAATTAAAATCACTGATTCAATAGCTAAGTGAGTTTATGAATACAGGAGCTAATCCAGAATACATTTTCCACAACCTATCAAGTATAAAGTCCATAATCAACAATCATCAAATGCAACCACAATGCAAGTAAGTCCAAAAGACACAATCCCTGATTTTGCAATTTGTTTGCTTGGGCAGAAGCAAAATCTCCCTTCCTTTTGTACATTCTGGACAGGCAATTGTTGACCACAGTTAGGACTCGTGTGCAGCAGTGGCCTACAATATTCTGGTCATCACAGATGTGAGAAATTAATTTTCACACTCTCAAGACTTATTGATTAAATAGTTCTATACCTGCCTCCCTTTCCGTATGGTTCAACAAAGCTGGGATGAAATATCCAAAGTACCATTCTGTTTTTCTTGAAACACACCAACTCCTCAGCACTGGATCTGTGTTTCCGCTATATAACTTGACCATCAGTAAATCAAGATTGTACACAGAAGCTTATTAGGTAACTGAAGTGAACCTGATATAAACACTGTTTTTATCTATTTTTAAGTTATGTGTTGATGACAGTGACTCACTGATCTAAAAAAGAAACTGAATGAAAACATAAATTTGAATATAGAGAAGTGTTCTGGACATTGAGCATAATGTGAGAGTTAAAGGAGAAGAAGATGGCAGAGTTGCGAGAATGTGTAATGAAACAAAACAACAAAAAATTGAGGGAAGATTTATCTCTGTTCCACTAAGTTGTGTCTTACCTGATTTGAAAAGATACATACTTTTCTTTTCTCCATGACTTTTGGGCTTCAACTGCCAAAAACACAGAAACTAAGCTATATTTAGTACACAACCTGTGTCCTCTGCCATTCACTTTTGATGCCAGGAATGACTGCATTTCTGTTTTGTGGCATAACTACATATTTCATGAAAAAGTCTAGAGGCTCTTTGGAATTAAAGACTACATTTTTAATGTAGAATCATAGCAGTGACTGGATTTATGAGTATCTTTAATAAAATTTCAGTCAAATCTAACATTAACTCTTGATGAATCAAGACCAAAAACTCCAAAATAATGTGATCCCACATGGTAGCAAAGAAATAATGAAAACAGTCAGCTTGTTATTTCACCCTGCGTCATATCACTTAGGTATCACTTTCATTATTTACATCCTTTAAGTTGCTTATATTGTAACATTATACACAGTGGTATCACTGTACTTGGCAAAATAGGAGTCRTTTCTTACCAGTAAATGTAGAATCTAAATCACATAAATTACTGCAAAGATCACAGTACATTAAGGATGAGAGAAATTATGAAAGAACGTAAGAGATGATAATCATTGCCTATGTAWCATCCTCAGCAGAAAGGGTTCTTCTTTTTAAGTGAACATCTTACATTATGTGCCTCGTCATGAGGTTAAAAATAGGATAAGGGCCTATCATGGAAAAACAAAAGAAGATACAAATTTGAGATAACGTGTTCAAGCACTACAACTTAGCACAGCGCACTATGAATAGATATCCTCCCTAACCTGCCTCTCCTCCCTTCAAAAAATATTTTTTCTTCCTAATGGTATTATTTTATTCATTTTCATTCTATTCATTTATTTTATACTGATTCTGCAATCTTTACATACACTGAGATGTATCCTGTTCCACAAGTATAAAAACTATTCAGAGAGTAAACTACTAATGAAAATGAGTAGCAGAATTATATCTAGAAGATAAAGGCTGTCAGGAAAGCTTGTGCCAAAGCAATTGTCTTTGTCATTTATTTCTATTTCTGCTCCATCTGGAAAATATCTTTTGTCTTAATGAGTGATGCAAGTTGCTAAACTGGTCCTTTGAGTAAGAACTTAAAGAACTGAATCAAAAGCTGAAATTMACAACTGGTTAGTCCCATACTTTACATGGGAACTGGGAATACTCACTTGAGTAAGGACTGTGGATATCAGTAGGCCTTTGCAGAAGAAGGTCTGTTTGTTTTCTTTCTCAATTAAAATGTCATAATTTTTCCATAGTGTCAGTGAACATATGTCTGAATGAAATGAACATAAACTGGAGAAACATGAATAACCAGAATAAAACCCATAAAACTGCATAATCATGCCTTCTTTCACATTGTGCAAGAATTGAAATATTACTGATATTCTAATAAAATTCCCAAAAGTAGATTTACCTACCCTAGTAGCTTTTCTGTCCTGAAGCTAAGTAGAGCAACAATTCTGAATGGGATTAAAACCCTTGGAATTGGAATCTGCTACAGGACTGTTAAAGGGAACAATATTTACAGTCATACTTCCAAAAGCAGTAATTAATTTGGTTGTTTAATTGAAGACATCTTTAATTTACAAGGATGCTCAGTCTTTGAGTAGCTTCTCTAAATTGCTTCTGCCCTGCTGATGCTGTTATATGCCATTTTGGGCATCAGGTCTCACTGTTGTACACATAACAGGCCAGGTACTTGGAGTGACTGAGCAAGTTTGAAAATGTCAGACCTGTTGCTCCAACTCTATTCAAAAATGTAGTCTTCTACAGATGATGTAAAATTCCCATTTATAGCTAAAGACAAGCAATCAAACCTTCTAACGCTTTTTTTTCTTTAAGTACATACCACAAATCAGTAATAATAAGTTAAGTTATAATAATAAGTTATAATAATAAGTGAAGTTCCCACTGACTGGAAAAGGG